>JAJMCF010001839.1:0-19089 GCA_030585045.1 Zhuliangozyma parablackwelliae | reverse complement strand
CCCCCCCCCCCCCCCCCCCCCTATATAGCACAATATATATTCCCGCTCCCCCTTGCTGAAAATTTTCACCTTTTACATCTCCATCTTTATCTTGAAGATATTTACAACCGCCACTGTCACCACCACCACCACCACCATCACCACTGCGACAGGAGGTTTATTTCCCCCATGAGTAATTCAACCACAACGTGCCATTTTTGGCATTATGACGATATCACTCCCTGCGCCAAATTCCAGTTGGAACTCTACCCCCCCGTAATCATTGGAGCAATTTCATTCTTTATACTATTGATCAAGTCATTCATATCCTATACCAAGAAACCCCATCAAGACATTGAATTGTCGTCCGAGGCAAGACCCCTTTTGGCCTCAAACAACGACTACGGAGCACTCGCCGTGTCGGAAGTGCCCAAGGAAACCATAAAAGCCCTCCACTTTGACCTTAAGCGGTTGCCAGATACCAATATCGACGGCACGCCGCACGGGCATGTACAGACAATATACAAGACCGCGTTTGAAAGGTTGAGAGTATGTTCTGAGTATATTGTGGTCACTTTATCCTTGGCCTTACACGCGTCGCCCTTGTTTGTCAGGAGCGTGGGCCGCGAGTTTAGGCAAGCTCCGTTGGTCCCTGTTGTCCAGACCGCTTTATGGACCTACTTGTTTCTCATTTGCACTCTTCGCGTGGCCAATCTGAAGCGCGTGTCGATCAAGCTCCCCAGCTTGTGGGTGCACTCAACCGCATTGTACTTTTTCAGTTTCTTCCCCACCGTGCTCACATTCAGGTCGGCGTTGGTGAATCCGTACTATGGCAAGCACGTGCGCCAGTACTACATCTTTGAGTTTGTGTTTGATGCCTTGTTGGTATACTTGACCTTCACGGCCAAGATTGGCGACAAGCCCGCGGAATTGTACGTGACGCCCGGGTTTGAGCCGTCGCCTGAGAATGTGTCGAGCATTGCCGCGTTCATCTCGTACAGCTGGATCGACAAAATGGTTTGGAAGGCATACAAGAACCCGTTAAAGGTGAATGATATCTGGGGCTTGAGAGAAGACGACTATGCTCTCCACGTGCTCAAGGGGTTTGAGGCGTCAAAGTCGACTTTGAGATTCACCTGGAAGATTTTTGCCCATTTCAAACTTTTGTTTGGCATCCAAGCATTCTGGGCCATCACCGAATCCATGCTCATTTTTGGGCCCTCGCTCTTGTTGAAGCGAGTGTTGGAGTACGTGGCCGATCCAACGTCGTCGCCCAAGAATCTTGCGTGGACGTTTGTGTTTATGATGCCGGTGGCCAAGATGGTTGATTCCATCGCTTCTGGCTGCTCGTTGTTTTTGGGCAGACGGGTGTGCTGCCGCGTCAAGGCCATCATTATCGGCGAGATTTACGCCAAAGCGTTGAGAAGAAAGATTACCGTTACCGAAACCGCCAACGAGTCTGAATCCGACAAGGACAAAAAGAAGAAGAAGAACAAGCAGGACAAGAAGAAGAAGAAGAATAAGGCCGCGGACGACAATAAGGAAGAATCAGAAGAGACTGACGAAAAGGAGGGCACCAAGACTGCTGAATTGGGCGCCATCATCAACTTGATGGCAATTGACGCGTTCAAGATTTCCGAGATTTGCGGGTACTTGCACTTTTTCGTCGGCTCCATCTTGATGATTGTCGTGTGTACCGTCTTGTTGTACGGTTTGATTGGTTGGAGTGCATTTGTGGGGTCATTGACAATTGTGGTGTTGTTGCCCATCAACTACCACATTGCGCGCTGGATGGGCCGCTTGCAAAAAAAGATGTTGGGCGTCACCGATAAGAGGATCCAAAAGTTGAACGAAACGTTCCAGAGCATCAGAATCATCAAGTTCTTTGCGTGGGAGGAAAAGTTTTTCGAAAGCGCCATGGACATTAGAAAGGAGGAATTGTACTACTTGAAAATGAGATGCTTGGTGTGGTGCTTTGGTGCGTTTATATGGTTCATCACCCCCACCTTGATCACATTATTGTCATTCTACTGCTACACTGTCGTTGACGGCAACACCTTGACTGCTCCAGTTGCATTCACCGCGTTGTCGCTCTTCACCTTGTTGCGGTCGCCCTTGGACCAGCTTGCCGATATGACCTCGTTTGTCATCCAGTCCAAAGTGTCGCTCGATAGAGTGGCTGATTTCTTGGATGAGGCAGAAACTTCCAAGTACGACCAGTTGGGCCAGAAACCCGGGCCAAATTCCCCGCTGATTGGGTTTGAAAATGCCACCTTGTCGTGGAACTCGCAATCCAAGGCCGATTTCAAGTTGAGAGACCTCGATATTGCCTTTAAGCCCGGGAAATTGAATGTCATTATTGGCCCCACTGGCGCGGGTAAAACGTCATTGCTTTTGGGGCTCTTGGGCGAGATGGAGTTGACGCAGGGGAATGTGTTTTTGCCCGGGATTATCCCCCGTGACGAGTTGGTTATTGACCCGGAAACCGGATTGACCGACTCGGTTGCTTATTGCTCGCAAACGGCATGGTTGTTGAATGGAACCATCAAGGGAAACATCACTTTTGGGGCACCATTGAACCAGGAAAGGTACAACCAGGTTATTGAAGCGTGTGGTTTGACTAGGGACTTGCAGATCTTGGGCGCCGGTGACCAAACCGAAGTGGGCGAAAAGGGAATCACCTTGTCTGGCGGTCAGAAACAGAGGGTTTCGTTGGCCAGAGCGTTGTACTCCAGCTCCAAGCACTTGTTGTTGGACGACTGCTTGTCGGCCGTTGACTCGCACACGGCATTGTGGATCTACGAAAACTGCATCTCTGGACCATTGATGGAAAACAGAACCTGTATTTTGGTGTCGCACAATGTTGCATTGACGGTTCAAAACGCCGCTTGGATTGTTGTGTTGGAGAATGGCCGGGTCAAGAACCAGGGCACCACCGCCGACTTGTTGGCTTCGGGCGACTTGGGCGACGATGAGCTCGTCAAGACATCGGTGATGAACTCGCGCAATGCGTCAACCACCAACTTGGAGTCGCTTGGAGACAAGAACGCCGCCATGAAGGCCAAGGCAGCTGCCATTGATTCCAAGTTGAAGGCAATCAGCGGCACCACCACTGAAAATGACGATGCCGACCCGCCCACCAAAACGGACGGCAAGTTGGTGGAAGATGAAGAAAAGGCCGAGGGGGTTGTTGGAGCCAATGTGTACCTTGCCTATGCCAAAGTGTTTGGCGGGTGGAAGATCTGGACCGCTGTTTTGATTGCGTTTGTGGCATCGCAGGGTGTTTTCATGTACCAGTCGTGGTGGTTACGAAACTGGTCGTTGCACAGTGAACAGGCCGTTGCCGCGATGAACCAAATTGCCATGGCCACCATCGGCACCACCTTTGACGCCACCCAGTTGCAACAGAGCATGGTTGTGCGGTCATTTGGTGGGGTGTACAAATTGTTTGCCAACGGCGTCGAGACGGTGAATCAATACAAAGAGGACCACGGCACGGTGTACTACATCACCGTCTACGGTATCATTGGCTTTGGGTACGCCCTTACTGCCAGCTTCCGGGTGTTTATCACCTTCTTTTCCGGGGTCAGTGCTTCCAACCGGATTTTCAAGAATGTTTTGAAAACAATTTTGCACGCCAAGTTGCGGTTCTTTGACAAGACCCCCATTGGGCGGATCATGAACCGGTTTTCCAAGGATATCGAGTCGGTCGACCAGGAGGTTACTCCCTTTGCCGAGGGTGCTTTCATCTGTCTCGTGCAATGTTTGTCCACTTTGGTGTTGATTACATTCATCACCCCGGGGTTTTTGGTGTTTGCCATTGTCGTGTTCTTTTTGTACTATTTGGTGGGGTACTTTTATCTTACCCTCTCGAGAGAGTTGAAGCGGTTCGAGTCAATCACCAAGTCGCCCATCCACCAGCACTTTTCCGAGTCGTTGACTGGGGTTGCCACCATCAGAGCATATGGCATTGAATCGCGGTTTATGAAGCAGAACTTGCAGGCCATTGACAACAACAACCGGCCGTTTTTCTACTTGTGGGTGGCAAACAGATGGCTTTCGTTCCGGGTTGACGCCGTTGGGTCGTTGGTCATGTTGTTTTCCGGGATCTTTGTTCTCTTGTCGGTGGGCAAGATTGACGCTGGTCTTGCGGGGTTGTCGTTGTCGTATGCCATTGCATTCTCCGAGAGCGCGCTTTGGATTGTGCGGTTGTACTCGCAGGTGGAAATGAATATGAACTCGGTGGAGAGGTTACAGGAGTACCTTGAAGTTGAACAAGAGCCACCGTATGAGATCAAGGAAACCCAGCCCCGGGCGTCTTGGCCCGAGAGGGGGCAAATCTCGGTCACCGACGTGTCGTTGAGATACGCTCCCGATTTGCCGCGCGTGATCAAAAACGTTTCGTTTGATGTCGAGCCCTGCAACAAGGTGGGTATTGTTGGCCGAACCGGTGCCGGCAAGTCCACCATTATCACGGCGTTTTTCCGGTTCTTGGACCCGGAAACCGGGTCGATTACTATTGACGGAGTGGATATCATGTCGATTGGGGTGCGCACTTTGCGCCAAGCCATCACCATTATCCCCCAGGACCCTACTTTGTTTGCAGGGACCATCAGATCCAACTTGGACCCGTTTGAGCAGTACAATGACGCCGAGATCTTTGAGGCCTTGAGACGGGTCAACTTGATCAGTCGCGACGAGCACGCCACGTCCGAACCGGTTGGCGAGAACCAAAACAAGTTTTTGGACTTGGACTCGGCAATCACCGAGGGTGGCGGCAACTTGTCGCAGGGTGGGAGACAATTGGTTTGTTTGGCGCGGTCGTTGTTGAAGAACCCCAAGGTGATTTTACTCGACGAGGCCACCTCGTCCATCGACTACAATTCCGACGCCATGATCCAAAAGACGATTAGAGAGGAGTTTGGGCATTCAACCATTTTGACCATTGCTCACAGGTTGAGAACCATTATTGATTACGACAAGATTTTGGTGATGGATGCCGGCAAGGTTGTCGAGTACGATCATCCTTATGTGTTGATTGCCGATAACCAAACGTTGTTCTACTCCATGTGTGAAAACAGTGGTGAGTTGGATACGTTGGTCAAGTTGGCAAAGGAGGCATATGTGAAGAAGAAGAATAAGAAGTAAGCTAGATTTATATTTATTAACTAGAGTTTTGAAAGCATTTTCACCTCAGCTCCGTGTGTATATACACGCTTGGTAGCTGCACCGCGCTTTGTAATCCATTAGTCTTATCTTTGTAAAGAGAAGGAATTTCAAAAAAAAACAAAGATTTTGCGCCACCACAGTGACACCACCAACGAAAAACAGTGGACATTACATAATCAGATCAGAACAATTGCTACCCTCACAACCCCCCTGCCCCCCTTTGATCAAGAATAATTTCGCATGGTGAATACCCCTTCTTCTTCTTCAGGGCAAGAAGATCAAAAAGACCCAGCTCCCCCATATCTACCGAGAGATATCGAAATGCAAGACATTGACAAGGCAGAGTACACGAAGATACCCGAGGTAGCCGTCGAGGAGGCCGGGCTGCAGCCCAGCTCGAGCGCCGAGGACGAGCCATACTTGAACATAGCCGATGTGGGCGGCAAGGTATCATACCTCCAAGACCTAGAGGACCTCCCGCAGGGCCGTCATTTGGGGCTCTTCTCCACCATTATTCTCTTTGTGTCGCGAATTCTTGGCAGTGGCATCTTTAGCATCACCAGTGGGATATATGAAGACTGCGGGCGGTCGGTGTTTTTGTTCTTTATGGCGTGGTTTGTCGCGTGTGTCGCTTCGTTTGGCGGGCTCTATGTGTTTCTCGAAATGGGGTCGTTGGTGCCGAGGAGCGGCGGCGCCAAGGTGTTTCTCGAGTTTATCTACACCAAGCCGGACTTGTTGGCCACGGTGGCGTACTCGGTGTACTCGGTGATGTTTGGGTTCACAATCTCAAATGTGTTGGTGTTTGGCGAGTACTGCGTGCATGCCGTCGGGGTGGAAGTGACCGATTTCAGGACCAGGAGCACGGGGCTTGTGTTTTTGTACACGGCAGCATTGATCCACGGCGTGAGCGTTAACCATGGGGTTCGGGTGCAAAACATTCTTGGTGGGTTGAAATTGGTGCTCGTGGGCATCATGGTGATTACGGGGGTATACGTGGTGGTGTTCCCCCTGGAAATCACCGGGATTGAGAGCAACTTGCACTGGGACGATGTATTCACCGTGAAAACCACCGCCACGGTCCTGACGTTTGCCAGCGCCGTCATCAAGGCATCGTTTGCGTTTAGCGGCTGGAACTCGGTGCATACCGTGTCCAATGAGATTATTGACCCGGCCAGGACATTCAAGATTGCCGGCCCAGTATCGCTTGGAGTCATGGCCGTCACCTATTTCATCACCAACTTGGCGTACCTCGTGGCGATCCCGGATGAGGAGTTGGCCACCAGCAGCACCCTTGTCGGGGCAATTCTCTTTGAAAAGATTTTTGGCAAGTCGTTGGGACAGAAATTGCTCACGTTTTCGGTGGCACTTTGCGCCGGGGGAAACATCTTTGTTGTCATTTACACCATTTCGCGGGTCGACCAAGAAGTGTTTCGCGAGGGGTACCTCCCGCTTTCAAAGTTTATGTCCTCCAACTGGCCGTTTGGCGCTCCGTTGCGCACGCTACTTCTCAGCGTCTCCTTGACCACGATAATCGTTGTTTTGTTCCCGCACGGCGACATTTACAGCTACATGGTTTCTCTTGAAGGGTACCCGCAACAGTTGGCGATTGCATTGATTGCCTTTGGCGTGTTTGTCGTTAGGAAGCGGCACCCCGAGTTGCGGGCCCCCATCCGAGCCGGGTACGTTGGCACGATTGCGGTCTTTTTGATCAGCGTGTACCTCGTCATTGGTCCCTTTGTATCCAGCAAGAACCCCAACCCCAAGGGCTTGGAAAACTGGCCGTCCTATGGCGTTGTGGGCACGATTTGCATCGTTGGGTGCGTGTCCTTTTGGGTGGTGAAGTTTAGGTTGTTACCCTGGCTTGGCGGGTACCACCTCGAGTGCCAGGAGCACCAGCTAAGCGATGGTTTAACCATTAAGCAATGGAATAAAGCGTATAGCTACTCGCATTTATAAGAATTGAATTGCCACTACTACATGCCTTCCATGACCCTATCCAACCGGTGCAACAAGTCAAGAAATTCCGGCTGCTGCAATTGGTTGTGGATGGCAGCGTGTAGTTGCGAGTCGGTCAATCTCTTCAAGTCTGAGATGTCGTGAAGCGGAATCACCGGGGTGGGGTCAGGGGTAGGGGTAGGGGGGTACACGGGGTAGGCAAAGTCTTGCATGGGGGGTGGGTTGTGGTGGTTGTGGTGGTTGTGGTGGTTGTGGTGGTGGTGGACAAGCGGCTGTGATTGGGAGTGTTGGGAAGGCTGCGATGATGCAACCGGAAACTGCTGCGTCAATTGTCGTGGCATTGGCGGTGGTGGCATCAACAATGGCATCGGCAATGGTGGCATTTGCTGCTGCTGCTGCGACGCGTACACTTGCAGCTGCTGTACTGGCTCGGCGGCATTTTCGTTGGTCATGTTGAAACCATGAAACATTGCACAGCACTCTTGAAACCCGCGGCTGTCAACCATGCTTATCTGGAATCGCTTCAACACGCGTCCAAACGCATCACACTGCTTGAATCCAATGCAGGGAGACTTGGTGAGGATGGAGGTTATTGCCTTGTCGGCATTGTGAAAGACCAGAAAACTGTCCAAGCTGGTGCCCTTCCACAACACACAAACGCCAATCTCGTCTGCCAGGGTCGTTGCAGCATTGGCATTGGCATTGGCGTTGGCATTGGCGTTGGCAATGAAGCTGATGGACAACTCTGACCTCTGTGGGAAATGAAACCATTGCTGGTCCTCTTTGAATACGGAGTACTTGTTGATTGGAAAGTTAAACACTTGTGACGATGGCATGGTGTGGTGTGGGGCAACCCCTGTTCACTTGTTTTCCTGTTTACCTTTTTTTTTTGGCAACACAATTTATTAGTATACAACTATTCCTTGGAGCAATCTCTACCAAACAATGACAACTTCACCCAGTCCAAGCAGACCAACACCTGGTTCTTGACGGAAAGACACATGTAGATGTAGGCGGATCTCCAGAACAAAAAGGTAAAACTACCGCCCGAGCTGATGTTGGACCAGTCGCCCCAGACCAAATCGGCAACCGCCTTTTCGGATCCAATATAAGCCAACGATCCCTGGTAGTTGTACTTGAAAACTGGCAACTTGTCAGCCACTCTGGTGAGCTTTCTGGCCAATTTTTCAACGTCGTCCTTGGCAGCGGGGTTGGCGATCGAGTGCTTCAACGACTCGACTTGGTGGAGCTTGCCAAACAACTTGGCCAAGTACTCACCCTCTTGGAAGGCAACCTGGGCCGTTGGTGGGTACTTGGTGAATGTGCAGTCGCCCAAGGCGTAGATATTGTCACTACCATCAACCTTCAATCTCTCATCAATAAGCAAACCTCTTCTGGCGCTCTTTTGATCCTCAATCTTGGAGCTCAAATCGCGAGTGAATGATCTGGGGGCATTTCCCGTGGCCCAGATCAACACCCCATACGGGATTTCAATGGTGCTACTAGACCCATCGACGGCCTTGTGGGAGGCAATCACGGTCTTGTCGCTAACCTTCTTGATCATGGTGTTGGTCATCAAGTTGATGTTGGTTTCCTTGAACACTTGCTTGGTGTACTCCACCAACTGCTTGTTAAAAGTGTTCAACACATTTGGCAAAGCTTCAACCAATGTAACCTTCAATTCGCTAGCAACTTCGGGAACCCACTTTTTCAAGTCCTGGTCGATATAGTCTTGGATCTCACCGGCGGCTTCCACCCCAGTGGGCCCACCGCCACACACGACAATGCTCAACAATCTCTTTCTTTCCGGGTCGCCCTTGGGCAAGATGTTTGCCGCCTCAATAACGTCCATCAACCGCTTTCTGATTGCCGACGCGTCGCTAACCTCTTTCAAAAACATCGAGTTTTCAGCAACACCGGGGATACCAAAAGTGGATGGCTGGGCGCCGACACCAACCACCAAGTAATCGTATGTCAACGTGGTGGTGATTTCGTCAACACCCGTGTGCTCGGAAACGGTGGACTTGGACGACGAAGTATCTTTGCCCGAGTGGCCCGAGTGTACGGTGGTGGACTGTTTGATGGTGAGCAAGTTGTTCTTGGGGTCGATTTCGGTGGCCTCGGCTTCCAAGTAGATAACCTCGCCGGGGCACCTTCTGGTGATGGTTCTCACGGGCTCGATAATCGATCTCAATTCAATGGTACCAGTGGGGACAGATGGCAACAAGGGAGTGAACAAAAAGTAGTTTCTGGGGGACACGATAACGACATTGTACAAGGTGGTGTCCAAATTCTTCAAGAGGGAGATGGACCCCCAGCCGGAGCCCAAGATGACAAGGGTCTTTTTCTTTTCTCCGCTGGGGAAGTATGGCTCCTGCTTCAATTGGTTAGCAGGCTGGCTTTCCTCATAGACCTTGTAGCCGACAAAGGCTGTGGCGCCAAGAGTGGCCAACACGGTGGTGCCAAGGGTGTACTTGACAATTTTCTTGAACAACCCCTGTTTGGGCACCGTTGGTGGCTGCTTTGGTATTTGGCTGTTGAACACCCTAGTGGAGGAGTGCAACAATCTTCTATAGCCAATTCTACCAATCATTGTTGCGGTGGGAGGAAAAGCAAGAGCAGTGAAGAAAAAGGGATACAAAGAAAGATATTTATATTTGTTTCAATGATGAGATACGGCAAAAGGAGAGGAGAGAGGAGAGGAGAGGAGAAGAAGAAAAAAAAGAGAACCGTTCTGTTTGGGCAGGTGGTGACGGAGTTATATTCGCCGAAGCCAATTTTATTTAATTAATTAATACAATACAATACAATACCCAAGTAATAAAACGGTTTAATCTTAAAAATGCCCGCCTGTAGAACGCCCGTGATTGGTCAGCCAGAGAAGGAGCGGTGGGGGAGAACGGATAAGCGCGCCACAGCACAGGGCGCCATTGGAAGGTGCATCCCCTAATGCCCGAGATCCCCTCATATATATATATCTCCCAATCTGGTTGAGGTCCCACACGACAAATTAGCAAGTGGAAAATAACGCAGAAGAAAAGGAGCGGCGGCTATAAGAACCCACTGACCCTCTCTTCCTCCCATCGGTTTAGTTTCTCTTTTCGAAAATGGTACTGCTTCCTGCTGTTCCGGAACTGGTCAATCATGGTGTTGAATCGGTCACTATCAAACTCGTCATTGGTGTTGAACTTTTTGACAATTTCAACGCTCTCTCTGTCATTCTTTTCAATGAGCTTGGCATACTTTGTCTTTAAGTACTCCTGGTTGAAATTCGCCGACAATAGCTGGTACTGGTTGGTCTCCAAGTTAAGAAACTCTTGGTAAATCACCAGGATCGATTTGATTTGTTGGCTAATCTTTTCGCTAACCTCCTTGTACGACGCAACGAGCAGCTTCACTTCCTCGTTAAGAGTGGATTGTAGACTGTTTAACCGTTGGACTATTGCGCGTTTCTGGGCACGGTAGGCGTCCAACTGCTTGACGTATCCTCGTACCAAGTCATTGCTGGAGATAAACTCCTGAAAGTGGACGTTGGGCAACGACTCGAGATTCTTGGGTAGAGGGAAAGCATGAAGGTCGTTTGCCGTTAGTGGGTGTAGCTGTGGTGCTTGTTGGGGTGCTTGCTGCGGATGATGAAGTGGGTGTGACATTGGCGTGTGTGTGTGTGTGTAGCGTTGCCTGGCAACAGGAATGTGTATTGGTTGAGCAAAACAAAAAAAAAGGAACAACAACTTCAATGACTCAAAGCAACTCGTTGCCATAAAGTCAAAAAGACGAAATACAATACCTTACCCTATAAAACAGTCTATACCCTAAATCAAACAATGTAGTCACCCGTCTTTTTCCTCAACCTCTCCAAATTCTTTTGGTCTCTCCTCACCTGGTCCGACTCGATTCTCTTGTTGGCCCACTCTCTTACTCGCTCGCCATACAAGTAGCAAAAGATGGGGAATGGCACCCCCAAAGCAATCCCAATAAACGCACACATGGTGTTGGCCCACCCGTACCCCAAGGCGTCGTACATTTTGGCGGCAAACAAGGGGAATGCAAAGCCAAACAACGATCTAAACAATGCCGCCGCCGCCACCGAGCTAGCGGCATACCGCACATTCATATCAATGAGGTAGTTTTGAATGGTTTGGAAAACACACACCAACCCAAACGCAAAAATACCCGAGCCTATCCCGGGCATGATCCAGTGCAAATGCTTTTGCGCCGACCAGCCAAACCACACAAGTCCCACGGGGATAAACAACGAGCAGGCAATAAGGCAGGGCAACCGAAACTCGGGCTTGGCCACGCCGCCATTGCGTTTGGTCAACCGAGTGTACACCTTGCCCACCATAAAAGTCCAAAACAACACCCCGGCGGTGAACCCCACCCCCATGGGGATGTACATCAACCCGGTGGTGCTCTTGCTCATGCCATACTGCTGGCCAAAGATCTGGGGGAAGGTCACAATCATGAGGTACATGAACCCATAGGTGAATGCCATAAACGAGCCCAACCCAACCACCATGGGGTGGGTGAACAATAAGGTCACGGGGCGGGTCATGCAGAGCCATACGCGGCCCATGGTGGTCTCACCATCGGCAATCTCGTAGATGGTGTGCAAATTGCCATTCCCCGTCTCGTGGCGCAACTTGTTGGCCTTGCGCTTGAGCAAGGTTGGCGAATAAGTTTCCTTGAACAAAAACGTGGCCGTGATGGCGACAAACGCGTTGAACATGCACAAGACGTAAAACACCCACCGCCACTGCTTGTGGTCAACGATGAAACCGGCAATCACGGGGGCAATCACGGGTCCGAGCAAGGGCACGAGCGAGTATCCGGCAAGCGCGCCGTTGCGGCTCCCGGCATCAAACATGTCGGAAATCACCCCAGCACAAACGTTCATGGGCACACAGCCAAACAACCCGCCGATGAAACGGCACACCATCATCGACGCGGTGTTTTGCGAAAAGGCACACCCAATGTTGAAAATGAGACTCATCCAGCACGACACGTCAAGCACGAGTTTCCTCCCAATGGTGTCGTACTCGGACAAGGGAGCAATGAGCAAAGGGCCAAACGCCCACGCGAGGATCTGGATCGATACTACCATGGCCTTCATGACCTGGTTTTCAATGTGGAATGCGGTGCTGATTTCCGTCATGGCGGGAGAAAGCATGGATGACGACATGGGCGCTACTAGTGCGTAAAGCGACACAAACCCAAGGAGGAAGATCTTGGTCCGTATAGGCCAGTTTCGTGGGTCTTCTGGGTCATTGGTGCCGTTCCAGGTGATCAACTCGGGGTCGATCTTGTGGAACTCGTTGCCGTGCTGGGAAATTGGGATGGTAGACTCGGGGATGTATTCTTCTTCTTCTTCTTTGGGTGCAGACTCGTCGTCATCCTCGAGGCGTGACTCTAGCTGGGATAGAATTGTGTTTCTGGTGGCGGTACGCTGGATCTTGATTTCATCGCTATCCAAATCGCCGTAGATGTGGTGGACAGTATATGCTTGGCCATCTTCGGCAGTGGTGGTGGTGGTATTGGTATAGTTGGAGTCGCCAGTGATGCTCTTGCGTATGGCTTCTATGCTCCTACTACCAAACGATTCTCTTCGGCTTCCTCTACGGTGATTTTCATAGTGCGAGGTGGTGAGCTCTATGGGGGTGTCCGAAGTAGACTCATTAGAACTCGATGCAGACAACTGTTGTTGATGGGTTTGGTATTCTTCCTTTTTTTCCTCCATGACTATTCCTCTATGTCTATGTCTATGTCCTTGTCAGTCTATGTGCTCTACAAGGTCTACAAAATTTCACAGGAGGGAGGGCCCTTCCGCCTCTATATGTAAATCAGATCCCATCAACAAGGTTGCAAAGATTTTCTCGGCCCTTCGTGTATTTTTTTTCTTTCTTTCCATTGAATGTGACAGAAAAATGGCTGCCGTTCCATGTTAAGTATTGGTGTTTGGGTGTTGCGGAAGTGTCTTCGGTTATTGGAGGAGGCAGCCCACGCGTTGGTTGGTCCCCGAGTGATGGGAGATGGGCGGTTGATGCCACACGGGCTGAGTAATCATCGGGTATCCGCGGTGGGCAGCGGCAACGAGGTGTGTGAAGCAAACGAATGAAATGGAACAAAAGAGAAGCAAACGAATGAAATGGAACAAAAGAGAAGCAAACGAATGGTTGAGTGTTGACCGCAAAATCTATTAATGACTGAGAATATATTGGGCTGTGGCTGCTGCCACTAATGCTCTTCCTTATACTCTTTCTATTCCTCCTTATATTCTTTCTATTCCTCCTTCTGCTCCTTCTGCTCCTTAGGAGCAAACTTCTCTCCATACACGCGACAGTACTCCTTGCTTGCCGCCATAGCGCATCGATTATTAAAATCGTGCCCGTGTGGCTGAAACATCAAAGAATCCTTGACAACCGTGTTTTCGTCAAATACAGTGGGCAAGTTCAAAATGTAATTTAGGAGACCCCTGACGTGCACAATGCTCACATCCTTGTCGGCGGCAGAAAGGGTAACTCCCATATAGTCGTGTATCATTACCTTGGCACCACCACCACCCCCGTCCCTTCTCTCCACTTTACTCTTCATCACCTTGGCCCCGTTCTTATCAGCCACTTCCTCGTCGGATGGGATCCGGGAAAAGTACCTTCTCTGGTAGAGCGTGCCGTCCTTGACGATGGCGGCAATGTCCCAGTACGCGATGGAGTTTGGTATAAGCACGTTTCTCCCCGTACACTGCTCCGGCTCGCTCTCAACCAATTGCCCGTTCTCGTCAATCTTGGGAATCTCCCAGGGCGGAACGTAGGCGTTGAAATCAAAGTACTGTGACACGTCGCCGAGCTTGTAGAAATACTGGTCGTTGGACTCGTCATAGTCTTCAATCAAGATTATCATGTTGGGCCGGTACATGGACTCGCCACAGCCACATTTGTTCAAGTGCGCTCTTGCCCAGCCGAAATAGATTTGGCGGTTGGGAGGAAGTTTGAACATGTTGCGCACACTAGCGGGGATGATCTCGTTCATTGGTAACGGGATCAACTGTGTCCCTCCCCTCAAGGGGCCGACATAGTCATAGTCTTCCTTGTGCGGCCGTTGCAAAAAGTCACAAAGCCCCGTGTCAATCTCACAAGTCAACACTTCAAGGGGCACAATTGAGTAGATAAAGTTGATCTTGACGTCGGAAAACACAGTCGCCTGTTCGGCAGAGACTTCTTGGTTCGCTGCCTTGCTCATAAATGGGGTCCAGTTCTTTTCAATGTGTGCATACGGCTCGTTTCTCTTTTTCAACACCCGCAACTTGTTGCTAAACGGCAAGTACATAAACATGGTCCGCTTAACCAATTTCAAGTCCTTCATGTTGAACACAATCAATGGCTCAGAAAATCCAAGCGGGTTGTTTCTCAACACCACACGGGGGTCTTCTGGGCCGTAGTAGTACTTGTCATTCTCGGTCTGGAGCTGGTAGTCAAATGGAATCGGCAAGATGTGCGGGTATGTGACTTGGCGGAAATTCAAATACTTTTCCATAATCACCTCGTCAAACGATCCCTCCGAGTTGAGGACATTTTTCACAACGTGCTCTTCAAAGGGTACTTCCAATTTCTGCGGGGGCAACTCCTTCCAGTTTTGGTCAAACAACTGAATGTACAAAAAACTGGCAAACGCCTTGTTGGCAATCCCGCTGGGGGTCCATAGCACCCGCGACACCATAAAGTGGCAGCGGAACTGGGGCAACCAAACACTAGACCCGGCAAACCGGAGCCACTGCTTGGCTTCCGGGATCGTGGGCTGGAACTTCTTTTTGGCCACGTCAATCAACGTTTTGAACTCGTTTCTTTTCTCCAACTCGTGGAGGAATGTGGATAATTGTGCCTCCAAGTATTCCTGCTTCGATACCTCAAACGTCCCCTCGTATTCAAGGGTTTTGCACATCTCCCCTTCGTCAAACTCATAGTCTTTTGGCTTGCCAAAGACGTGGGTGAATGCATCGGTGAATGTCTTTAACGTCACAGACAGGTACTGCTGGTCGATAAGATGGCCCGAAAGGGGGAATGTGTTTACTTTGTCAAACGACAACAACTTTTGCAACTTTTTTTGAAAGTCCTCGCTTTGCTTCAGCGAAGGGTGGTCTAGAGCTGTTGGGTTCAGGGGAGTTACTCTATATTGTGGGTGTGCGGCGGTGGTGTAGGTGTGTACTAATAGGAAAACCACCGCCAAGATCGCAAGCGCTATCGCTACCGCCTTGGGTTTTATGTGTCTCTTGTAGATCATCATCGTGGGTGGGTGTGTGGGTGGGTGTATGGTCCAGTGAAGATGTGGTGAAGTGAGTATACAATTATCCTTATTCTCCCTTCTTGTGGTGGCTTTGTTGTTGGCTTGTGTGCCCTGGCGCTGAACCCCCTGTGTTGAGATCTGGGAACGGGGAGAGACTCAAAGAAGAAAAAAAATTTCTTTTTTTTTCCACAAGCTGAAACCGCACGCGACTAAAAACATAGAGATATACACACACACAAGAAGGCTAATTCACAAACCACACATACAGGTCCTATTGTTTTGGGCGGCTCCCCTTCACCTCCCACTTCACTACACAAACATGAAACAAAACGATCTTTTTAACTAATGTTACAACGTATCTCTAGGCCTCATCTATTTCTCCTTCTTCAACGACGACTCAATCTCGTCAATGTTACTTTCAACGTCATTGGCATCCATCCCACAGCACAACGCGATAAGTTTACAGTACTTGGAAAGCTTATCGTTGTCGCCATACTTTGCCACAACCGAGGCCGATACACTCACAGGCACCGGCACCGACGCAATTTTGGAATATACGCTGGTCTTGAGTTCCTGATGCTTGACAATTTGGGACTGGAGCTCCTGGGCCAAGTAAAATGCGTCTTGTTCAGTTTCCTCCTTGGGCGCCGACACCACCGTGTTCAAGTCCGCCAACTCCCTAATGTTCTTGTACCGTCGCAATAGCTGCAGCACCTGCTCCTGCTTCGACAACACCTGGAACGTCAAGTCGTTGATCAAGCGGTGGATCTCCTCCTGGATAATCTGGTCCTTCTTGAAATCGAGGTACAAGTCGGCACTCTGAGTATCCTGGCTGGCGTCACTACTCAACTCATCAATCAAATGTTCCAACTTGAAAAACGAAAGCAACTCGCGCTGGCTCGCCAACTTCGCCTCGTTGATAGCCAGGAGCACGCGGAAATAGGTGAGAATGACCTCGTCCTTCTCGCTCAACTCGGTGTCGATTGCGTACGCCAACAGGGTCATCTTCTCGGTGATGAGATTGGCGGTGGTGTTTTGCAAGTTGACGGCCAACTTGGAGTTGTACAATTGGGTTTCAAACGATTGGTTCTCTTCGGCATACATGTCGTTGTCGATAATGTCATCCAATCCGTCGCCGTATTCTTCCTCTTGGTCGAGGCGGAGAACGTAGTTGTGCGACGCAAGATAATCTTCCACGGTGCAGCTCACAAGGTTTCTAATGCCAAAATCAATGTACCGGTGGTGGGCAATAAATACCTTGATGCACTTTTTGTTGAGGTTATACGCAGCAATGTGGAACGCCGTGTTGCCGTCAGAATCTTGGTGGTTGATAAACTTGCGCGCCACTTCTTCCCTCCCTAGCTCTTTCGTTTTGGGGTCAGGATCAACTCCTTCTTTTAGCTCTAGTGGAGCCCCAGCTTCAAGTTTTTCCTCATGTTCATGTTCCTCATCATCATCATCACCAACTAGTCTATCAAACAAGCACTCCATATAATACCGGGCAAATTTCTCTTTATTCTTTTGGTCATCGACAATATGGTGTAGCACCGTCTTGCCTGCCGAGTCCACAAGCACCAAGGCGTCGCTCAACATGGTCAAAATCGTTGGAAAGTTTCTCAACTGGTACGAGTTGTTGAACTTGGTCAAAAACATCAACGGGGTCTCGCCGTGGTTGTTCCTCACCTCCGGCGACAAATCAAACGTCAGCAAGAGAAACTCAATCATGTGGACATTGGCCATCGAGCACGCCCAATGGAATATCGTGTTGCCGTCATTGTCGATGGGCTGGTTGATGTGGATCTTGGACAAGGGCTGGGGCGGGCTCACCAACTTATCGGGTATTTCTGTTCGTATCTTGTTGTTGTCGTCGAGAAAGTACGTCAACAAATCGGAAAAGTACTCATTGTAGACCAGCCTCGACGATTCGGATAATGCAATGCTTGGCTGGTGGTACGCCACGGGGTACTCCGGTATGCTCTGGTGGTGGTGGAGCTGCAGCTGTTGCTGCTGCTGTTGCTGCTGTAGCTGGTGGTTTTTCTTTTCAAACGACGCTCTAGACACCCCAAACAACTCTCTCGAGGTGAGCAAGTCTTGCGATTCGAAATCGCCGCTGGGAGGGTACCTCCTTTGCTTCTTGTGGTTATTGTTGTTGCCGTGATTGTTGCCATTGTGGCCATTATAGTTCCTGGCTCCGCCGAGGCCTAGCCTTCTATCGTCATTGTCGCTATCGGCTTCCTCCAAATCCTCATGCCGTAAATTCATGTTGCTGGCCATGAGGTGCAATGCATCCTGCTCGGTGTCCTGCCTCGAAAGCATCGGCATGGCGCCCATAAACGAGCTCCGGGCACTATTGTTGTCGTACCCACCCACCGTGTTCAACGGGGTGGTGTCGCTGTGCGCCAAACTTGGCGGCCGCGTCGACCCAGACAACGTCACCCGTTTGGGGCGGCCGCGTTTCTTTACCGGCTCGCCATTATCGTCAAAGCTCGGCGTGGCTGATTTCGTCACCTTTTTCAAGTTTGCCTGTTGCCGCTTGGCAATGTTTAGCGCGCTGGCGTGGTTATGCTTCGGGGCCGGTGGTGGGGTAGCCGACTTGCCCTCAACATACTCAAACTCAAATATCGGCTTCAAGTCGTCAAACACGCCAAACTGCTTGGCTATTTGGGCGCCAAAGTCGAGCGGGACGTATGTCCCCTGGTACTTGCCGTACCCACCCTGCACTTTCTCGTGCACCCCCGTCTGCACATCCTTTTCCAATATTCTCGTGCGCTTGGCCTTGGGGAACTTGGCAATCTTTAGTATATGGGTGGCGTTTATCCACGAGTCCAGTTTTCGTCTCATTATAGGGCCCTCAGATGTGACAAACTCGAATACGGGGACATTGGAGTATGTGGCGGAATATATCTGCGTCGACGACATGGTGGGGCACAATGAAGGGGTATATTTGCTGCAGTGGTTGTGATTGTCTTGGGGTGGTTGTGATTGTCTTTGTGGTGGCCGTGATTGTCTTTGTGGTGGCCGTGAACCCGTGGGGGGGATGAATAGTTTGTTGGTTGTTGATATCAAAAGATTTTGTTTTCCCTTTAACAAGAAATGAAATTTTTCCACTCCACAACCAAAGGATGCCAATAAATGGATACACACAAAACATATTTATACATATTCATACATGCCAAAATAATCTACAGGTACACGCACTAGCCTAGAAGCACCCTGAGGAGCCGGTAGATGACAATGGTGGCAAACGCCACCATGAAAAAGGCAGCACACGTCAAATACCTGCCATACTCCTTCATCGTCCTGTTGACACCGCCTTGGTCTTCGGTCAACGGGATGGACACTACATGCTCTGAGGCTTGAAAACAAACCTCCCTTCTCTTGATAATCTCACAGTCGCGCGCCTCAATATATCTTTTGAGTATGGCTTTCCCGAGAAGGATACTCGTGTACTGCTTCAAGCTGGCATCAAAAGTCAAGTATGCGCTCTCAACAATGATTGACTCCGCCTCTATGCCGCTGGTGATCTTTTCAATCTTTTTCAACAGAAAGAGAAGCGCCTCGTCAAACGCAGCCTCGTCGGGGATGTTGTCGACAATGGTGACGTAGCCAAACACCTGCAACACCTTTTGCAACGACTTGGTGATGGACCTCGTTTGTTCCACTAGAAACGGGATCAATAGTTTCTTCAAGTTGCTAAACTGCTGGAAA
>JAJMCF010001837.1:75491-97214 GCA_030585045.1 Zhuliangozyma parablackwelliae | reverse complement strand
TCATAGTAATGGTTCAACACAACTTGGTAATAAAGTCTTCCAGAGAAGATGTTCACGCCAAAGATTTCAACCTTTTCAACATCAACGAGTGAAGTGTATGCATATTGGACAACAAGATTGGTTCGGGAAAACAAAGAGTCGCCTCTAACGAGTGTATCCCCGTAAGCTGCCAAACAAGCGTTGCACGCTATGAGCAAGGCAGCAAGTATGTTCCACATGGCTGAGTGCAACAACAAAAAAGCTTGTGCTTGAAAAAGAGCCTGCCAGTTGCTGATATATAGGGCATCTCATCCCTTAACCGTAAATCCCTTATTTTTTGATGCAACGTGATCTAGCCAGTTTCACCACTGGACTCTGTCGAAACAATAGGCGGGGACTCTACCTGTTCCTTTCCCACAGTGAAGTCAGCTCCGGGAGGACACCGTGGGTCCCAAAAAACAATGTTACCGCAGTATTGCCATATCACCGCACTGCAGCCTCCACCACCACGCATCCAAAACGGTACATCTTCCGTCTTTGAATGGAAATAGATTTTGGTTGTTTACTTTCCATTCCTTTTTCTTCTTCTCCATATCTCGTATATTGCGGTTTTGGTAAGGGCACGATTATGGATCTATCTTTACCCCCTCCCCCTTATCCCCCCTGAGTCTTACCCCCTATCCTCACTCGCCTCTTTTGTTTCCCCTAACATTGTAAGGTGCGAAATGCTTGCACTTCACAATAGCAAACACTGGGGGGGAGGGGTGGTGTTTCCTGAAAGTGAGGTGTCTTTTTCAGTAGACGTGGATGTGTGGAAGGCAAGTGCTACGTACCTTTGGTAAACCTACCTCCACACCCCTTCATTCCCTATTCATTCCCCCCCTTCTATGCTCCCCACCCATCTAATGTGAATGACCAAACCTTGGACAATGGTTTTTAGCCATGGGGCACATGAGCCAGAACAAGAAAGAAATGTATTGTCTTCAGCCGCCCAGGACTCTTGAACGTCATGTGGTAGGAAACCTCCCGTGTGTGGCAAGAGGCAGTCCCGTGGTGCGCCACAAGTTAGTCAACTACTTTAAGTCGTAACCGCGCGGTTTAGCTCTCTACTTGAGTGTTGGGTTTCTATCTTTTCAAGATGTTGTTGTTCTTTTAAGTAGTACTCATCTTCTATCAACTGGCACTGCAAGACCATGTGACAACTGGCGCTTGAATGACCCTTGGGTATGTAGCAACGCCTCAAAAGCAAACAGAAACACCACTACCTGATTTCTACTCCCTCAACAGCTTGAACGTTTGCTCTCCCCCAATTCTTTTGCATCGCACTCTCAATTCTAGAAATCACCCGAGAAATTGTTAAACTCAGAGTCTCTCGAAGGAATGTAAACCGATGACTCTCCCCTGTTGCCGCCTCTGCCACCATCTCTTCTAAACCCGCCTCTGCCCCCGCCCCCGCGACCGCGAAACCCTCTTCCCCTAAAACTCCTAAACGGCCCATTTCTTCCCACGTTCTCTTGTGCAGCTTGGCCCCCGTGCTTGCCCCGGCCGAATTGTCTTCCCTCGCGAAAACCAGGGTCCAAGTCAATCGATATGCTTTGGCTGTCCAAGATGGTTGCTTGCAAGAACTTCATAGCATTGAGCGACCCTTGTTCGTCCCGGTATATCACAAAACAAAACCCGCATGGCGTCAACTTGTTCCGGTCCAACCCCATGATGATCCTATCGATGGCTCCACATTTCAGAAATAGCTCGTGTATTTGTTCTTCCGTGGTAAAGTGAGACAAGTTTCCCACATACACCGTCTTTGAGGTTATTGACCTCTCCAATTCGGCAGGGTTGTTCCGGGCCTTTCTCTGCAAGTACTCTGACGGTTTATCTAGTCTCTCGGCCGAGTGCTTGAATGGGTCCTCTAGAAGACGTTCCATGGTATACTATTCTGTTGTTCGAGTATGGTTGTGGAAAAAGTTTTTTTTTTTTTTTGTTCTTTTTTTGTTTTGGGGTGTGTCTCCTTTTTTTTTTCTGTTGTTCTAGTGAAGGGGGAGGAGGCACAGGTAATCAACTAACAGCTAACCAACACTCGCTGGCAACAATGTTTGGTTTCAAGTTCAACACGGGGATCAGAGCCAAGTACAACGTCCTGGACAACCCGTCGTTTGTTTCGGAGCCATGGGCCATATACCCCGCAAAGGAGAGGAGCACAGGACGGTTGCTATCAGTGTTTATCTTTGACAAGACCAAGTTTGAGGGCCAAGTGAGCCGGTTGGGGTCGTACGCGAAAAACCCCAAGGTAGTAATCAGTGAGTGCTACGAGTTGATAAGGTTTGAAATCAGCCAGCTTAGCAAGTTGAAGCATCCTCAGTTGTTGCAGATCTACGATGTGTTGGAAGAGACAAAGACCAAGTTTGTGTTTTCTAGCGAGCCCGTTACTGACAATTTGCTTACCGCGAGCCAATTGGACGAGCTATCGATACAGAAGGGTTTGTTGCAGGTTGCCAAAGGGTTGCAGTTTTTGCACACGTACTGCAACATCATCCACTTGAATATCCAGCCAGCGTCTGTGTTTATCAGCAACCAAGGAGACTGGAAACTTGCCGGGTTCAAGTTTTTGCAGAACCTCAATGAGGTGAAGCCGCTGGAAAGGGACAATTTCTACATCATGAACAACTCCTCGTTGGTGCCATTTGCAAACTTGAACTTGAACTTCACGGCACCAGAGCTCATAGTGGATGCCAACACCAAGCTAGATTTCGCCAACGATATCTGGTCGTTTGGGATGTTGGTGTTTTTTCTTTATAACCACGATGTGTTGGTCAATTGCCTTGACTCCAACAGCATCGCCGACTTTAAACAAGAGTTTCGAAAGTTTGAACAAAAGTTCTACCACCACAAGCCCACTGAGTTGAAGTACGTCTTGAAGGACGTTCCCGTCAAGTTGTACCCGCTATTTCCGCAATTGCTTGCGAGATACCCCCACGACAGACTTTCCCTTGACCAGTTTATCGACTCTGAGTTTTTCAGCGGCAGCGTTATCAAGGCCATGTGGTTTGTTGACGAGTTTTCTACAAAGTCCACGGACGAGAAGTTGGTGTTTTTGCAAGGGTTGGACGACGATTTGATCTCCCAGTTTCCGTCCACGTTTAGGTCTCTGAAGCTACTCCCATTGTTGGTTGACTTGCTCGTCAATGAATTGAGCGTGGGGGGGGCCACAGACGACTTGGTTGCATGTGCGCTTACCATTGTATTGACAATCTCAAAGGGCCTTTCGCACTTGACCTTTCAGGACAAGGTGTTTGATGTATTGTTTAAGGACAACAAGAAAATCAAGACGTTTTCGCAGTTGATCAACTCGTCGGTCAAGACCCGGTTGGTGTTGGTGGAGAATTTGGACGTTATCCAAGAAAAGACAAACGACAAGCAGTTTGTTGAGTTTGTCAAGAGCATTGTTAGCCTCGTGTTGACGCATTCCAGCGAAGATCAAATCGAAATACAGATCAAGCTCCAAGAAGCGTTCTTGCTGTACTTGCCCACGGCAGTGGACAAGTTTGATTTCCCCTACATCAAGAAGACGCTACTCCCCTTGTTGTGCCAGGTGTTCAAAACAACCACGGTGCTTTCAACCAAGTTGGCCACCGTCGATACATTTGGTGCGTTGGTGGATAAAAAGATTATTGACAAAGTCATTGTCACCGACCAGTTGCTTCCTGTGTTGAAGGGTGTCAAGAGTAGAGACAAGCGGGTGGTTGGAAAGGTGTTGGGCTTTTTTTCAAAGTTGGTCCAAAGTGAGCATATTTTGCTAGAGTCGGAGTCGGTGTTGGAGTCGGTTTTGCCCCAGTGCTTTAGTTTGGCGTTTGCATGCAGCGACTGTACCCAGCACGAGTTCCAAGAGTTTATCCGGCTGATCTATGGCATACAGCAGCAGCTAGTGGAGAAGAAGTTGTCGACGCTACCCAAGCAGAACGCTAGCAATGTTGCAAATGGGACGCACGCAGACTTTGAGTCGTTGTTGAAGACGCAAACTATAAGCGACGCGCCAAAGGACTTGCCCGGCCCACAGTCAAAGACTGTCTTGCAACCAGTGAGAACCCCCGCCAGCGTGAGGAACCACCCCCCTGGTGCGAGGAACCACCCCCCTGATGCGAGAGACCGGCAGGCAAAGAGCCCCTCGCCCTTGGTCTTGAAGCACACCACCCAGCCTAAAGCCGCATCACTTCAATCAACGTTTGATACTCCACGGAATGGCGCCAAAATATCCAAGCTGTTGAGCACGTTGAGTAGCACTTATGCAAAGAAGGAAGAGGACGACTTTGACGACTTTCAACTGGCACAGCCCGGAATCAATTGGCTGTCGGAGGCACGCAAATCAAAGCAGTTGCCAGCTGCGCCTGTTCAGCAGCACCGCCCGGCGGCTGCCAATGCTGTCAAGTACCCACCTGGCTTCAACGCATCCATCTTGGCGCCAAAGAGCTCTTCGCCAGCCACCCCGGCAGCAAAGGGTCCGGCCAGCCAGAAAAACGCCGATTTGCTAGACTTACTATAGCTGTGATTTTAGAGCCCCATACCGAAAGTGGCACAACAATGGCGTCTATTTTATGGGGTGATTATCTCTCCCGAACCTCTCCTGACCATCGGCTGATCCCTCAATCTTCCTCTTCCCCTTTGCGCTCTCTCGTTCCCGTCGTATAAAAATCCTGTACGAGAGATCGCCACACAGGAAACCCAAAGCAACAAAAAAAAAAAAAAACACTGGGAACGAAGATGGGAACGAAAGAAAGAAAAAAAAAAATCTTCACCACATAAATATAAAAACCTTGAGGTGCCTGTGCTCTTCTACTACACTCGTTTACCACTCTACCGCCCTTTTTCTTTTTTTTTTTGCTACACAACTTGCCACTATGGATATCGTGCTAGAGATTTGCGACTACTACCTTTTCGACAAGGCTTACGCCACGGTGTTGCCCAAGGATGGTGCCGTGCACCAGTTTTTCCAGAACTTGCCCGTACCCAAGGGCCTTTCCAACATACACTGGCCCAAGGCACCCATACTCGACGCGTTCGCAGCAAACAACACGGTGTCGCCTTCATTCAACGTCACTGCTATGAATGCTGCAACCATTCCCGGCTACCTTTTGTCCAAGATTGCCAACTACCAGGACAAGTCTGAGGTGTATGGATTGCCCAATTTGCTCCCAGCCACTGAGTACCTCGACTCGTCGTTCTTGCCGAGGTCCAACTTGTTCAGAGAGGGGTTGTCTATCCTTGTGGTCACCACCCTTTTTGGGTGGTTGTTGTACTTTTTGGTTGCGTACTTGTCGTATGTGTTTGTTTTTGATAGAAGGATATTCAACCATCCAAGGTACTTGAAGAACCAGATGTCGTTGGAGATCCACCGCGCCGTGACTGCCATCCCCACGATGGTTTTGTTGACAAACCCCTTTTTCTTGCTTGAGTTGAATGGCTGGTCCAGGCTTTATTTGGACCTCAACGAGTCGAACGGAGGCTTGAAGGCGGTGTTGCTCCAAATCCCCAAGTTTATCTTGTTTACCGACTGCGGCATCTACTTTATCCACCGGTGGTTGCACTGGCCCGCCGTTTACAAGAGATTGCACAAGCCGCACCACAAGTGGATCGTGTGCACGCCCTTTGCCTCGCACGCCTTCCACCCCGTGGATGGGTGGGCGCAAAGTCTCCCCTACCACATCTACCCCTTGATATTCCCCCTCCACAAGGTGTTGTACTTGGCGTTGTTTACATTTGTCAACTTTTGGACCGTCATGATCCACGACGGCAACTACATGTCCAACGACCCAATTGTGAATGGCACTGCTTGCCACACCATCCACCATTTGTACTTTAACTACAACTACGGCCAGTTCACGACATTGTGGGACAGAATCGGCAGATCGTACAGAAGACCAGACGACTCGTTGTTTGTAAAGGACACTAAAGCTGAAGACGAAAAGAAGGTGTGGAGAGAGCAGGTGAGACAAATGGAGGAGATAAGAGGTCAGTTGGAGGGCAAAGTGGATGAGAGGCAGTACGTTGAAGAGTGAGGTTTTCTCCCCAAGCCTTTTTTCCCCTGAGCTTTTATCTTGCTGCTTGTTTTATGAGAGAACGTTTGAATATATAGATATGGACCATTATTATTTTTTTATAACCCAGCCTTTTGTTTTTGTTTTTGTTTTTTTTTATATATCTCAAGATTGGTTAAATATATGAGATTTGAGATAACATGAGCAGTGTAGATAGAGTGTGTGATGGTGTATAGGCAGAGCCAAGACCGAAAGAGGCAACTTGGCAGAGCTGATACCGCGCTTAGGCCTTAGCTTGTCGTATCGTTGGCACATTACGGGCCGGTGATTGGCCGATCGGCTATCTTTCCATGTATTACAGCTTTTCCTGCATGGCAAATTTGGCAGTGTCTCTGCTGTGTGTGTGTCACATGCCTTTTATTGCGGGCTTCTTATCGGCAATTATTTTTGCCGCACAGAACTGCCGCATCCTGTGCCCCAGTGTCGCAATAAACTTTCGGAGAGGCGAGTGTGTCCTGATAGCACGGTGGGGGAAACGGTTATCAAATCAAACTATGCCAAACCCACGACTGTATAGCCTTAACCACCTGCTATCAACTATCATGCTTTTCTTTCTTTTTTTGTGCAGGGTAGGAGGGAGGGGGGGGGAAGATAAGCGCCATTCTTTGCTGCAAAATGAATGGTATATAAAGGTACAGGCGAGTCGCACCACTGAACGGGAATATGCTATCCAAAGAAACCCAATTGACATCAAATCACCAATGGCTGAGTCGTTTGTTCCTTTGCCACAGGGCGCTGGTTATGCCGTTGTTGTTGGGCTCGGTTTTGTTTTCGCTTTTGGTATGATGTTGACCACCTACGTTTTGAGGAGGTACAATAGGGAAATCATGACCGCCGAAGAGTTTGCTACTGCCGGTAGATCGGTCAAGACGGGTTTGATCAGTGCAGCTGTGGTGTCGTCTTGGACGTGGGCCGCCACCTTGTTGACTTCAACCACCCAGGTTTACAACAATGGTGTTTCTGGAGGTATCTTTTACGCTGTCGGCGCCACTTGTCAAATCACCTTGTTTGCTTGCTTGGCCATCAAGGGTAGAGAAAGGGCCCCCGCCGCCCACACTTATTTGGAAATCGTCAAGGGGAGGTACGGCAAAGCCACCCACTTTATCTACATTTTCTGGGGGTTCTGCACCAATATCTTGGTCACTGCCATGTTGCTTACGGGAGGCTCGGCCACCGTCACCGACTTGACGGGTATGCACCCCGTTGCCGCCTGTTTGCTTCTTCCGCTCGGTGTGGTCATCTACACCCTTTTCGGCGGTATCAAGGCCACGTTCTTGACTGACTATGTCCACACCGTGGTCATGGTCATCATTATCATCATCTTTGCCTTTGTC
The DNA here is from genome assembly GCA_030585045.1 of Zhuliangozyma parablackwelliae. Classification (NCBI taxonomy): domain Eukaryota; kingdom Fungi; phylum Ascomycota; class Pichiomycetes; order Serinales; family Debaryomycetaceae; genus Zhuliangozyma; species Zhuliangozyma parablackwelliae. The sequence continues at coordinate 89,812 of JAJMCF010001837.1, read as the reverse complement.
ACTTGGGCCACTTCGGACAAGTTGGGGTCCCCTGGCGCCGTGTGGGATATCATCACCGAGTTGGGCGTGACCAATCCCAGAGAAGGTAATGCTGGCGGCTCCTACTTGACAATGCACTCGAGGTCGGGCGGTATTTTCTTTGTCATCAACATTGTGGGCAACTTTGGTACCGTGTTTTTGGACAATGGTTACTTTAACAAAGCGTTTGCTGCCGACCCCGCATCCACCTACCGTGGCTACATTCTTGGCTCGTTGGCGTGGTTGCCAATTCCCGCCTTTTGCTCGTTGACCATGGGGTTTGCTGCATTGGCTTTGGAGCACACCGACAACTGGCCCTTGGGCAGACCCATGACCCCGGACGAAGTTGCTGCTGGGCTTGTCTTGCCCAATGCTGCGCTGGCTTTGTTGGGCCAGGGTGGTGCTGTTTTGGCGTTGTTGATGGTGTTTATGGCCGTGACGTCCGCCATGTCGGCAGAATTGATTGCCGTCTCCACCATTTGCACCTACGATATCTACAGAACGTATGTCAACCCCCAGGCATCGGGCAAGAAGTTGATTATGGTGTCGCACATGTCGGTCATCATCTATGCCTACCTCATGGCTGGCTTTGCCATTGGCTTGTATTACGCCAAGGTGTCGATGGGATACTTGTACGAGTTGATGGGTGTCATTATTGGTGGTGCCGTCTTGTCGTCGGCGATGACCTTGTTGTCCAAGCGCCAGAACTGGTACGCCGCCACTTTCACCCCGCCACTTGCCACTGGCCTTGCCATCATGTCGTGGTTGGTTGTCACCAAGACCAAGTTTGGCGCCATTACTTATGCCAACACTTTTGAGGATGATGCTATGTTGGCTGGCAACTGTGTGGCCTTGTTGGCGCCTTTGGTCATTGTTCCCGTTCTTACCTTGGTATTCAAGCCCCAGAACTTTGACTGGAAATTGTTGAACCAGAGAATTACGCGTGTGGACGAGGAAGAGGAGTTGTTGGAAGCCGAAGGTGCAGTTAAAGACGACCCCGAAAGGTTGCACCCCATAAAGTCGCAAGTCTCGGTTATTGCGAGCGAGTTGTACGAGATCGAAAAGGACACCTACACGCCAGAACAAGAGACTTTGAAGCGGGCATTCAAAAAGTGTGTGATTGTTTGTGTCACGTTGACAATTTGTCTTTTGATTCTTTGGCCAATGCCAATGTACGCCACCAAGTACATCTTCTCCCGTGAATTCTTTACTGGCTGGGTCTCGGTCTTTTTCATTTGGATCTTTTACACTGTGTTCCAGGTTATCATCTTCCCATTGTGGGAGGGGAGACACAGCATGTACACAACGGCAAGAGGTATCTATTGGGACTGCACCGGCCAGACTTACAAGTTGAGACAATGGCAGGAGGCCCATCCCGAGAAGTTGCACGCCGTCCGGTCCCAATTGCAAGCTCAATTGTCGGGGCAAGTTGTATCGCAAATGATTGATGGAAAGGCAGCTGATGGGTATGTCACTCCGGCCAACATTGATGAGAACTTGAGCGACGAGAAGAAGGGTTGATCTTTGGCACATCTTATTTATGGTTTTTGCAGGTATATAACGTGCTAGTTTTATTTTGTTTGTATGTGATTATTTGATAATTTTTCGAGAAAATGTGGGCACAAAGTATGGGGTGGATGCACTCAAACAGGGTGAATAAAGTTCCCTCCGCAACGCCTTGCACGGCACAATGCATTGCCAGATCTCGCTCGAGTACAAATCTAGATTCCTACTACCAAGCAGTTGGCAACTAGATCCTACTACCAAACAGCAGTTATCCCCTCTCCTCTTTTCTTTTGTGCCGGCTGTTAAACAAAGTGACAATTTCGGTGGGCTATCTCTACCAGGAGGGCGGAAAAATCCCTTATCGCCACAGAAAGGCCATTTAATGCTGTAGCTCAGGTATATGGCACCACAGGAGGTCGCGCGCTCTTGGGCCACCTCTGGTTGTGTGGCACTTTTATTCTTGGTGATCTCCACCTGGTAGCGTCGGCCACATCTCATTGGCTGGATAATAACAACCTGCGAAAAACAAAAAAAAAAAAAAAAATTTGGCGACTGAGAGAGATAACAAATCCCACACCTGCGCAAACAGGATATCGCCTCCCCAGACGTGGCGATTATAGTTTTATCGTAATCGGCTGCACGTTGTATAGATGCCCACACACGTCACATGACACGTTTTCGTCACGTGGCGTAGGCAGCACTGGATTTCGAGTTTTAGCCTCTGGCCTGCCCGGTTACGGAGGGTAGTCGAGCGGATCGGCGACACTGGGTTTTTTTACAGTTGCTTGTGTATCCATCACTGTATGACCCCCGGTTCAGGGGCCCGAGAGAAGAAACACCGCAACAGCAATAGCAACATCCGCAGTAACAACAATAGGGACAGGATTGCAGGGGAGTAATAAATAAAAAAAAAAAAAAATTCCACAGCTTCGGATCTAGGCGAAGTACTGCATACGCTCGTGGTCTTCACTATCGTGCCAAATGTGGAAAGCAGCTATCAGCGAGGTCGACTCTCGGTCGCTCCCCACACACACACACACACACATATATATATATAGCTCGTGCATTCTCTTCACCCCACCCAAGTCTCTTCTCTCTATCCCCATTTCCACACAAAAACACACCCACCACTAGAATGTCCTACACCGGTTGGACCGTCCAAGATTGGAAAAACTTCCACTTTGAATCAACACCCAATGAATCGTGGGCGATATTATCAAAACTATTACAGGCACAGAGCGACAGCGACCCCGCCTGGATCTCTTTGGCGTCGGAGGATAACTTGCAGCACCAGTGGAAATTCTTACAGTCAAAGACCCACAAACGCGACTTGCCATTGTACGGTGTTCCGGTTGCCGTGAAGGACAATATTGACGCCAAGGGGTTCGAAACTACTGCTGCTTGTCCGTCGTTTGCTTACACTCCCCAGGACGACGCCACCACCGTCAAATTGCTACGCGACGCCGGTGCAATCATCATTGGCAAGACAAACTTGGACCAATTTGCTACCGGCTTGGTGGGTGTCAGATCGCCCTATGGCATCACACCCAACACATTCAACCCCAAGTACGTGAGCGGTGGCTCCTCGGCCGGATCGGCTAGTGTTGTCGCCAGAGGAATAGTCCCTATTGCGTTGGGCACCGACACTGCTGGTTCCGGCAGAGTGCCAGCGGCCTTGAACAACATTATTGGGTTGAAACCTACAAAGGGGGTGTTTTCGTGCAAGGGCGTGGTTCCGGCTTGCAAGTCGTTGGATTGCGTGTCCATCTTTTCCCTCAACTTGCAGGATGCTCAATTGGCGTTTAGCATTATGGCTCAAGAAGACCTGGCTGACGAGTACTCCCGCGCCATGCCTGCTAACCCGTTGAGCAGATTTCCCTCCAAACCCACGGTCGCGGTGCCAACAAACTTGTCGTGGTATGGCGAAACCGAGAACCCCAAGTTGTACGACCAAGCAGTCAGAGCGTTTGAAAAGACGGGCGCGCAGCTTGTTTCGTTGGACATTGAGCCGTTGTTGGAGCTTGCAAAATGCTTGTACGAGGGCCCTTGGGTGAGCGAGAGATTTGTTGCAATCAAAGACTTTTTGGCCACCAACCCGCCACCAAACCACTTGGATCCAACAGTCATGACCATTATCAAGGGTGGCGAAGCATACACGGCAGCCACCGCTTTTGAGTTTGAGTACAAGAGGCAGCGCATTTTGCAAAAGGTGAAAAAGTTGTTGAAAGACGTTGACGTCGTCATTGTTCCAACGGCACCATTGAACCCCACAATCAAAGACGTGGCTAAGGAGCCTATCAAGATCAACTCATACCAAGGCACCTACACCAACTTTGCCAACTTGGCAGACATGTCGGCGTTGGCCATTCCGGCCGGTTTCAGAAGCGACGGCTTGCCTTTTGGTGTCACCTTGTTGTCGCAAAAGTTCAATGACTATGCGTTGTTGGACTTGGCTAGCCGCTACATAAAAACCATCCCTCGAGCCTATGGCGCGTTGAAGGAGAAAAAGTCCACCATCTACGACGAGTTGATTCCCTCCCTTCCAAAAAGCTCCGAGACCGTCAAGTTGGCAGTGGTGGGTGCCCACCTCAAGGGGTTCCAGTTGCACTGGCAGCTCGAGAAAGTTGACGCCAGGCTTGTCGATGGAGTCACAACTACATCTAAGGACTACAAGTTGTACGCATTACCAAAAACTGGCCCCGTTGCCAAGCCGGGGTTGCGAAGGGTTGTGCTGGGCGGCTCAACCATAGCCGTAGAAGTCTACGCTATCCCAAGAGAAAACTTTGGCACCTTTATAAACTTTGTTCCCGAGCCGCTTGGGATTGGCTCGGTCGAGTTGGCGTCCGGCGAATGGGTCAAGTCGTTTATTTGCGAGGAGGTTGGCTACAATGCGCCGGGAACCACCGACATCACCTCGTTTGGCGGCTGGAAAAACTACCAAGACAGCCTCACCCAGTCCAAGAAACCATTCAACTCGGTGTTGGTTGCAAACCGAGGCGAGATTGCCGTCAGAATCATCAAGACATTGAAAAAGTTGGGCATCAAGTCCATCGCTATCTATTCCGACCCCGACAAGTATGCCCAACACAGCTTGCTAGCTGATGTGGCGGTTCCCTTGCACGGCACAACCGCTGCCGAAACGTACATTGACATTGACAAGGTTATACGTGCCGCCAAGGAATCGGGAGCCGAAGCGATTATCCCTGGGTACGGGTTCTTGTCCGAGAATGCGGACTTTTCTGACCGCTGTGCCCACGAAGGTGTTGTGTTTGTTGGGCCGTCGGGCGACGCCATCAGAAAGTTGGGTCTCAAACATTCAGCTCGAGAGATTGCCGAAAAGGCCGGTGTCCCATTGGTGCCGGGCTCTGGCTTGGTAAAGGACGCCGATGAGGCAAGGGAGATTGCCGCCAAGTTGGAGTACCCCGTTATGGTAAAGTCCACCGCTGGAGGCGGTGGCATTGGGTTGCAGAAAGTCGACTCTGAAAAGGACATTGAAAGGGTCTTTCACACGGTCCAACACCAGGGCAAATCTTACTTTGGTGACCCCGGGGTGTTTTTGGAAAGGTTTGTCGAAAACGCCCGCCACGTTGAGGTGCAGATGCTCGGGGACGGGTATGGGAAAGCTATTGCCGTTGGCGAGAGAGACTGCTCGTTGCAACGTAGAAACCAAAAAATCATTGAGGAAACGCCGGCGCCCAACTTGCCCGAAGCCACCAGGGACAAGATGAGGAAGGCTGCTGAATCGTTGGGGGCGTCTATGAACTACAAGTGCGCCGGCACGGTGGAATACATCTACGACCAACAAAGAGACGAGTTTTATTTCTTGGAGGTCAATGCCAGATTGCAAGTGGAGCACCCCATCACCGAGATGGTCACCGGTCTTGATTTGGTTGAGTGGATGTTGCTTATTGCCGCCGACACCCCACCGGATTTCAGCCAGGAGATAAAAGTCAGCGGCGCCGCCATGGAAGCTAGATTGTACGCCGAGAACCCCGTGAAGGACTTTATGCCATCTCCTGGCCAGCTCACCGAAGTCAACTTTCCTCAATGGGCAAGAGTCGACACCTGGGTCGAAAAGGGAACGGTGGTGTCTGCTGAGTACGATCCCACATTGGCCAAGATCATTGTGCACGGTACAGACAGAGACGATGCGTTGAGAAAATTGCGCCAGGCGTTGGACGAGACTGTTGTCTATGGCTGCATCACCAATGTCGACTACTTGCGGTCAATTGCCAACTCCAAGATGTTTGAGGAAGCCAGGGTAGCCACCAAGGTGTTGGATTCGTACAACTACAAGCCACACGCCATTGAAATCTTGCAACCCGGGGCATACACCACCGTGCAGGACTACCCTGGCAGAAGAGGGTACTGGAACATTGGCGTTCCGCCTTCTGGGTGCATGGACCAGTACTCGTTCCGAGTGGCAAACCGAATTGTCGGTAACGACAGCGCTGCCCCCGGGATCGAGGTCACTTTGAGCGGTCCAAAGATCTTGTTCCACCAGGATTGCGTTGTTGCTGTTGCTGGCGGCCGAGCCGAAGTTGAAGTCAATGGCGCGCCTGCAAAACAGTGGGAACCCCTCCACATCAAAAGCGGCGACAGGTTGGCGATTGGCAAGTTAAAGACTGGGTGCCGAGCCTATTTGGCCATCAGAGGTGGTATCGACGTGGTGGAGTACTTGGGGTCCAGGTCCACTTTTGCGTTGGGCAACTTGGGTGGTTTCAACGGTAGAGTGTTGAAGTTGGGCGACGTGTTGTTTTTGGGCCACCCGCTGTCCACCTTGCCATTGCCCGTTTCCGAGCCCGCCAAGGTCCCCTTGTCGTTGATTCCCAACTACGACACTAAAGTGTGGCAGGTGGGCGTCACCTGTGGTCCTCATGGCTCGCCAGACTTTTTCCAGCGCGAATCAGTGGAGGAGTTCTTTTCCTCTACTTGGAAGGTCCACTACAACTCCAACCGATTCGGCGTGAGGTTGATTGGGCCCAAGCCCAAGTGGGCCAGACCAGACGGCGGTGAAGCGGGGTTGCATCCGTCAAACACCCACGATTATGTGTACTCCATGGGGGCGGTGAACTTTACTGGCGACGAGCCGGTTATCTTGACGTGCGACGGGCCTTCCTTGGGCGGGTTTGTTTGTGAAGTCGTTGTTGCCGAGTCCGAGTTGTGGAAGATTGGCCAGTGCAAGCCCGGCGACGGTATTCAATTTGTTCCAATCAGCTACGATACAGCAAAGGAAATGAAACGGCAACAAGATCGGGCCATCGAGGAGTTGGAGGGAGTCTTGCCATCGTTGCAAGCGTTGGACAGCCCCGAAGACCCCATATTGTACCAGCTACAGGTTTCAGACAATGCCCCACGGGTCACTTATCGCCAAGCCGGAGACAGGTACATTCTCGTTGAGTATGGCGACAATGTCTTGGACTTGAACAAGGCATACCGGATTCACAAGTTGGTGGAGATGGTGAAGGAGTACAAGACAAAGGGTATCTTTGAGTTGTCGCCCGGGGTCCGATCTGTTCTTGTTGAGTTTACTGACGAAATAACGCAAGCGGAGGCGTTGGCAACGTTGATTTCGTACGAAAAGGAAATCGTCTTTGTCAACAAGTGGGAGGTCAAGTCGAGAATCATCAAGTTGCCCATGGCGTTTGAGGACAAAAAGACGTTGGATGCGGTGACGCGGTACCAGGAAACCATTAGAAGCGAGGCGCCGTGGTTGCCCAACAACGTTGATTTTATTGCCTCCATCAATGACATTACCAGAAATGATGTGGTGGATATGTTGTACACTGCCCGATTCTTGGTGTTGGGCTTGGGAGACGTGTTTCTTGGTGCGCCTTGTGCAGTGCCATTGGACCCCAGGCACAGATTCTTGGGTACAAAGTACAACCCGTCCAGAACTTTTACTCCCAATGGTACTGTTGGCATTGGGGGCAACTATATGTGCATCTACACCATGGAGTCGCCCGGCGGCTACCAATTAGTGGGGCGAACGGTTCCGATTTGGGATAAGTTGACCTTGGGGGCGCACTCTGAACGGCCATGGTTGTTGAGTCCCTTTGACCAGATTGAGTTTTACCCCGTGAGCGAGGAGGAAGTTGACGCGTTTTCCCAGGAGATGAATGCGGGCAAATTCAAGGTCGATATTGTGGACACGGTGTTTGACCACGGCAAGTACCTCGAGTGGGTCCAAGCCAACTCAGAGTCGATTGAGGAGTTCCGAAAGCAACAGGGTGGCGAGAAGTTGGAGGAGTTTAACCGCTTGATTCAAACTGCAAACAGCGAGTTGGAAAAATCGGGCACTAAAGTCGACAAGGACGAAAAGTTTGACGACAATGCCGAAAAGGTGTATTCGGAGTACTCCGGTAGGTTCTGGAAGTCGCTTGTTGAGGTGGGCATGCAAGTCGTTGCCAACCAGGCTTTGATTGTTGTGGAGGCCATGAAGACGGAGATGGTGGTGAATGCCCCTCGCGAAGGAAGAGTTACCAAGATCTACCACAAGAATGGTGACATGGTTGATGCTGGCGATTTGGTTGTTGTGTTGGAGTAAGTAATAGCATGTATTTTTTTGTAGATTGAAAAACAAAACAAAACCAAAAAAAAAAATGAACCACCATAACACCGCAATAGCAATAGCAATAGCAATAGCAATCGCAACAGCAAATGGCAGACGTTTCAGCACTACAGCCCGAGCAATGGACATCATCATCCAACGAGGTACTCAAGTGCTTTGTGACTGATGCAGAGGGTGCCGTCAACTTCAAGCCCACGTTCACGTACCCGATTTTCGGTGACGCCGAGACCATCTATGGATACAAGAATCCTGTGATCTTCTTATGCTTTGACCACTTTACGTTCAAACCGTTTTTCAATGTAAAGTATGAGAAAAAGTTGGAAGACCTAGAGATTGTTGATATGAAGGCCAAGATGGACGAGTTTTTGCCAAAGTCGACGATTTTCAAGGACGAGGAAGCGTGGGTTGATTCGATCAAGCGCGAGAAGGAAGGCTACGTGATCCCGGGAGAAAAGATAAGCACTTTCAAGAGGGACAGTGTTGAGTACGATGTTTACCGCATCAACCTCAAAGACGCGGCTGGATTGGAGTTGCACAAGCGATTGCAAATCTTGGTGTTGCTCTTTATCGAAGCAGGGACATACATCGATGCCGGCGACAAGTTGTGGGATTTGTATGTCTTTTATGAGAGGAAGCCAGGACAGGAGCAGGAGCAGGAGCAGGAGCAGGAGCAGGAGCGTCTATTGTTGGTTTCTGCACCGCTTACAATTACTGGAAGTACCCTGGTGCCGACAAGTTTGACTCGGGGCAGCACGAGGTGCGGATCAAGATTTCTCAGTTTATACTATTGCCAATGTACCAGGGCCGAGGGTTGGGTGGCCAGTTTTACACCCGCTTGGTAGAAGCCTGGCTGGAGAAGCCCGAGATAGTGGAGGTGGTGGTGGAGGACCCCAACGAGAGTTTTGACGATATGCGGGATCGGGCTGATTTGGCGCGGTTGAACCAGGTGCTTGACTTGTCCCAGGTGACCGCCAAAGTCGACAAGAAATGGACCGAGACCACCCGTGGCAAGTTGAAGTTGGAAAAACGTCAGTTTGCCAGACTATTGGAGCTTATTGTGTTGTACAAAGTGCGGCACGAGGGCGCGTCCAAGAAGGACGCGCGCTTGTTTATCAAGACAAGATTGTACGACAAGAACAAAGAAGGGTTGGCGGCATTGGATGAGGCAACGAGGAAGGACAAGTTGCAGACCGCGTACCAATCGTTGGAGGAGGACTATTATAGGATTTTGGGCGACTTGAGGTTATCCACAAAGCGTTTGGCCGACGCAGATCAGGCCGCTGGCGTGGACTCGAACCCAAAGAAACGTAAAGTATAAAGGTTGATGGCTACGTCATGGGGGGTGGGGGGGGGGGTGCAAGATGGTGTAAGTGTAGTGATGGTGGGTGGCGATCGTCGCACGTGTGACGTCACATACATTTGCTCGAGGATACGAGCAAAACAATCCACCGTTTTAGAACAAGAAGACCACCAACAACCCCAGCAGCGCAAAAACCATTGACGCATTGTATTTTTTTTCGCAAAGTCAGCATGCCAGCAACAGTCAGCCGTTGTGGAGCCGCTGTGGAGCCGCTATCTTCCCGGTCCTGCTGCACTTTCCGGTCAACCTCGAAGCAACTTTAATTGCGCTGTGAAAATAGTGTGGTTCTCTTTTTTTTTTTCCTTCTCTCTTTCTTTGTGCATTGTTTTCGTTTCCTCCCTTCCACACGGTGCGGCTCCCTCGAGCGAGCAAAAATGTCACCATTGTAGCAACATTCGTCCCAATTAGGAAATTCAAATTTCACATTGCTCGCTGGTTGGGATGTATGGCGTTTGTGCTTCTTCCACACCGCCCGCCCCGCCCCACCCTGAAGGAGTCAATTGCCATCGTTATTTTTTCCTGCGTCCCCCCCCCTTCCTCCATTCCTTTTCCCCTTTGGCTAAAATTGCTACCGACGAGTATAAATAGGGGGCTGCTGGCCTCGAGGTCATTTCCCGTCTCCTTTTCCCCCTTCTTTTTTTTTCCTTCTCCCTTCCTCCTATTCCTCCCCCCCCCCCTTTTTTTCCTCCATCTTTATTTGTTCTTCCATCTACCCACTCCCACCCCCTTGCTTTAATAACCTGTAGCAACCATGCATAGAACATACTCATTGAGGTCGTCCAAGGCGCCCACTGCTGCCCAATTGCAATCCCCACCACCGCCACCATCGTCCACCAAGAACAGATTCTTTGGCGGCGGTGGTCTCTCGTCCTCGATCAGAAAGGCTGCTGCTGGCGCCACTGGTCCAGAGTTGTCGAGAAAATTGGCCCAGTTTATCAAGATTGAAAAGAACTTTTTGAGATCGATTGAGGTTTCTTCTCGTGAGAGAAAGGACATTGCCAGACAATTGAGTGCCTGGGGTGAGGGTAACGACGACGACGTTTCCGACGTTACCGACAAGTTGGGTGTCTTGATCTACGAAATTGGTGAGTTGGAGGACCAGTACATTGACAAGTACGACCAGTACAGAATCACCTTGAAGTCGATCAGAGACATTGAAGGCTCTGTCCAGCCATCGAGAGAGAGAAAGCAAAAGATTACCGACGAGATTGCCCACTTGAAGTACAAGGACCCACAGTCCCCCAAGATTCCCGTGTTGGAACAGGAGTTGGTCAGAGCCGAGGCTGAGTCTTTGGTTGCCGAGGCCCAGTTGAGCAACATTACCAGAGAACAGTTGAAGGCCGCCTTCAACTACCAGTTTGACGCTACCAGAGAATTGGCTGAAAAGTTGGCCTTGATTGCTGGTTATGGTAAGGCTTTGCTCGAGTTGTTGGACGATTCTGCCGTCACTCCAGGCGAAACCAGACCCGCCTACGACGGATACGAGGCTTCCAAGCAAATCATTATTGATGCCGAAAACGCTTTGGCCAACTGGACATTGGACTCTGCTGCTGTCAAGCCAACCTTGTCTTTGCACCAGGAGTACGACGAGGAGGAAGAAGAAGGACTTGAGCCAGAGATTGATGACGCTGCTGCTCACGAATTTGCCAAGCACGACGAAACCACCGATGGTCACGCTGTTTAAGCCTTGCATTGCTGTTGTTGCTGTTGTTGCTGTTGTTGTTTAACCGGCTGTGTGCGGTTTCTATTGTCTCATTCGTTGTGTTTTTCTTTTTGACCAAGATCTCACCCTCGTTTTATTCTTTTTTTTTTTCCATTTATGTAATATAGCAAAGTCAATGGCGTCTCTCCAACAAACGATTGTTTTACAACCAGACCTTGTGTAACATTATGTATTCCATTCTATTAAAAGAGACAGGTGTTTTTATCCTTCAAGATGCAAAAAACAAAAAACAAAAAAACAAAAATAGAGAAAGAAAAGGAAAGGAAGATTGCAGTCAGAGCCCGAGAATGACCGAGATGTGGTTCCCGTTATGCAATTTGTGAGCGGCAACATTAGCCACCTCAATCTTGACCAAGTTCTTGCTCGCCAACGATAGCAAACTGGAGAACGAGCTTGCTGCTACCTTTTTTCTTTGTGGCGGATCCGTGCTTCGCGAATCAGACACCAATGCGCAAAACTCGAAACGAATATACTCCTTTGCAGCAGCATTCACCAACTCGGTGCCAGCAAGCTTGCATAGATCGTACGCCTCAGTCGTCACTACCCCGATATCCTCTGCAACCTGCACCATATACGTGTAGAACCGGTACAACTTCTGGTTGGGATCCGTGTCGACCATCAACAAGCTGTTTTCCCCGAAAACGGAGCTCGCCTCGGTGGTTGGTCTCGACTTTATGCTCTCCAATTGGTAGTCGAGTAAGCCACGTTCTGGTACTGGTGGCTCCTCAACTCCAAATCCGCCACCTTCCAACTCTAGCCCCGCCATCGCGTCAAGCTCAAACTCGCCATATTGAATCGCTAGCGCGTGGGACCTCTCTCTTGCTTCGTCGGTTGCTTCATTCCCAAGCATCTGCGTCCGGTTGGAGATGTTGATGCTCCGTAATATGGAAGTCACCGTCTCATTAAACGAGGACGAGGGGTTGTTGTTTCTGCTGGGGAAAAGAGCTTCTTGGATATAGCGCAAATACCGCGGTGCTCCCTGGAGCAGAACAAAGACGTCTTCTGCCGTATGAACCGCGGGCTTCTCTGGCTGCATTTTAGCAACCATAACCGACTCATAGTTGGCAGCAGCGGAAATCAAGTCTGTGCTGGCAATTCTGGTTTCCTTGTCAACGACTAGTCTGTGCGCGGCAAGACGTCTAGCCACATTTGCTTTTGGGGACTCAGCGACGAGAGTAGTCGCCAACACGGCCAGTGCCTCCGGTTCCTCTTCCACCACTGCGAGTGGCCCCTCATATGTGTGCGCCAGCGCCGGTCTCGACATGGGCTCGAAATCGCCCATGGCATCCAAAACAAGACCAATCTCGCCCTCTCGTTTGTCATTGACAATCTCGCCCTCCAAGTCAAACTCAAACTCAGCTACATCTTCCATGTCTTCTGTAATATTGCCAAAATGCGGCAATACTTGACTCTGAGAACCATCAACTTCTTCCAGGACAGTGGGGTGTGCGCTCCAGGCTTCGCTAAACTGAAACACGTCCTTATCTTGGACCTCCGCTGCCAACTTTGTTCTCTTGGCACATTCCTCAAACACGTCAACCAATCCAAGCTGCACGTTGAAATGGGGGTCGTCTTCCAAGAACCGGTCACGTTTTGTCCCTGCTACTTTCACTTCGGGTAGTTGCACCGATCCGCTCGCGACTATGAGCCCGCTCTTTAGCTTTGTCTCAATAAAACTCAAATCATTTAGAATGTAGTTCAGTTTGAGCTTGTGGATGATTGATATTCCAAGGAGAAGACTTGACGAATACCGGATATTTTCCATCTTGGAAGTGATGATCTGCGTGCAAAGCTGGGGGATGGAGATTGTGAGGATGTCGCGTCTGATTGCCTTTTTGGTAGATGCCCGGGACCCTAGGGTAGCCAAGATCCACGCTGTTTGTAACCCAGAGGAGTCCATTGGTGGCGTGACTACTTAAACTCGTTGGATGCGTTTCTGCCTGATTTTCGTGTTGTGTGGTCCCTGCTGTCTCGCCCCCTGATGTATCCCCCCCCTGCTGTATCCCCCACGGATCCCCCCCTCCCCCCTGATGTCTCCCCCACTACAGGGTGTGGGAAGAGACCACGACTATCAACGACCCAGGGACATTTGCATCGGTTGTGGTAGGCGAAAGAGGGTGGGGGTTCGCACAATTCACACACACTCTCACACACACACAGTTTGTTTACATTCTTGAGGTGGATTTACCTTCCCACCCATCCCCTCTCTCCATTGTGTGGAAGCATGAGGAGGTACCTTTACCCCTTTCGCTACTACTCGTGTGTACTTGATAAATTGAGACAGCAATAAATCCCCTCCCCCCAAAATCAACCTAGCCCTTTGTAGCTAATTATTGCTTAATTTTTTATTTTGATACTCGTGAGACCCACCGCCTAAGTTTTCCCCCACTCCTTCCACCTTCCAACTCTTGATGTATTCAGTGTGTATATATTCTCTTCAATTCCCACACTTTCTTGGGCTTTCAAGGTGATAACCACATCTATCTATCAATGACCGATAACAAAAATCCCAACAGAATTGGAGCCACCGGACCTGGGAACGCGGGAGCGGGAAACGATAACAACAGCCTGGTGCCTGGTCCTAGGACGGTGGCAATAGAGTTTGCATACGCCCAAATTGCACAACTCACCACGCAGCAGATGCAGCGACGCCTTAAAGCAAAGGATCAACTTCGTAAAGCGGAGGAGCGACTCCATCAAGCAGTGCAGCGTCACCATGAAACGGAGGAGCAACTCCATGAAGCAGAGGATCAATACGATGAAGCGCAACAGAAACTTGATGATGCGAAACAGGAACTTTGTGACGTGGAGCAGGAACTTCTTGAAGTGGAGCAGGAAATTCGTGAAGAGAATCAGTGAAAAAGAAGCAGAGCAGCGAAATCATGAAGCGGAGTAGAAACTCCGTGTAGCAGAAAGTCAAGGCCTTGAAGCGGTGGAGCAACATTTAGAAACCAATCAGCGGCACATTCAAACGCAGTGGCAAGACCTTCTAACCGTGCGGAAAGGTCCTTTAACGGAGCAGCTTCAGGGGAGGGAAAGGAGCAAACGTCTGAGGGGGCGAGCCTTTGAATAATCTGTCGGTGGTCCAAAATTCGAGGGACGACGCCACTAGAGGAAATACTGATGGGGGGGGGGGGGGTGAT
>JAJMCF010001837.1:53875-69095 GCA_030585045.1 Zhuliangozyma parablackwelliae | reverse complement strand
CAGCAGCACCCTCGTTTCCATTACTCACTGCTTTCAAAGCAGGAGCGGCTTGTTCGGCATGAAAGTTTTTGATTATAGAATCAACGTCATCAATGTTGAGCTGTCTCACGTCTCCCAACAACTTGATCTTGTTTGTGACTTCCTTGACCTGGTCGTCGGTCAAGTGCAAGTTCAACTGGTCGACTCTCGACTTGATGGCATTCCAGCCAGTCAACCTGTTGGCAAAGTGGATATACCTGGTCAACCCGAAATCGCTAGGATTCAAGATTTCATAAGTCGATGGGTTGGCCAAGATGGCTTTGGCGTGGATACCGGCCTTGTGGGTGAATGCACAGAACCCGGTGATGGGGTTGTTGAACGGCACATTCACCTGCACGGCGTCGGCAACCAAGTTCTCCAAGTCTCTCAACTGGTGCAATTTGTACTTGCCCAAGACATAGTCTCTGTCGGCAGTAATCATTCTCGCCATAAGGGCGCCCAAGGGCGTGATGCCATTCCTCTCGCCAATCCCCAACACGGAAACGTCAATGAGCTTGGCCCCGGCTTCCAAGGCGGTGTACGCGTTGGCAATGGCACACCCGGTGTCGTTGTGGAAGTGGCACTCAATGTCACAAGAAACCACCGATTTCAACGTCCGCACCAACTCGTAAACTTGTCTCGGGTTGGCACACCCAACCGTGTCGGCAATACCCACCCGGTTCACCCCAATCTTGTCCACGGTACGGTAAATGTTTAACAAGTCCACCAAGTCGGACCTGAACGAGTCCTCAGAGGAGAACCGAATCTCAATCCCCTTGGATTTGACAAACTCAATCACCTCAATCGCACTCTGGGCGATATAGTTCATGTCCTTGCCGTGCGAGTATTTTCTCAAAAACTGCGACGTGCCAATAACGACATCAACCCCGTCAACACCAGTCTCCACCGCGACCCTGGCGTCGTCCATGTGGCACCTGATGTGGGTCAATATCTTGGCTTTCAACCCCAATTTGCAAATCGCCTCGCAATCACGCCTGCTCTGCTCACTGGCAACGGGCGAGGTCAACTCGATATAATCAACGCCGAAATCGTCCAATGCTTTGGCGATTTCAATCTTCTTTTCGGTGTCGAAAAATGCATTGGCAAATTGCTCACCCTCACGGAGCGTAGACTCAATGACTTGAAAGTTTGCTACATTCGACAAGTAGTCGGCAGGGTTGGGGCCATAGGGGTTTTGTTGCGCGGCGGCTGGAGCGGAAGTTGCGGTTGTGACTTCCTGGAATCCGTTAGACATGTTGTGCGGTGTGGTGTGCTATGTTGTGTTGATGTTTCCTGGTGCCTTGCCTTTAGTATTAGATAAGGGAAATTGAGTTTGTTCTGGTTGGCTACTACTCGATGCGGGAGAGCATTTTTTTTTTTTCTTCCTCTTCCTTTCGTTCACCAGAAGGTCGTGCATGTTGAACTACGCGTTGCCCAGTTTCGACTAGTCAAAGGTAACCTATGTTGCTGGGTTGAAAGCGAACCGGTTTTTCATTGGTGCCTTTGAAGATCCCGTGTATATCTCGTACCATGCCTTGTTTGCACCGGTGACACCTCCGGGGTTCTGCTACCTTGGCAACTATTTGGGCGAACCCCTCTTTCCCTCCCCTCCCCTCCCCAATTCGGGTGCTGGCCCAATCTACCACAGAGGTGCTCGGCCAACAGCAAGGGTGCTTTTGTCTCAAGCTGGATTGCTTAGTAATGGGGCTTCTTCCTTTGTTGCTTTCTTTATCTCGCACCAATCGAAACCCTCAACCCTTGCAATAAATTCGTCTATTGTTTCTAGGTTAACTCCGTTTTTATTACTCCATTGGGAACAAGTCCGCTTATCCAATACTTCGCCAACGTTATAAAAGGGGGAGGTTGATCGACCTGAGGTACCACCACAGCCATAGCAACCACAACCATGTCAATTGAGCTCAAGTATAACAACCTTGGCAATTCTGGGTTAAAGATTGCCCCCTTGATCGTGGGGTGCATGACCTACGGTGACAAAGCGTGGGCAGAATGGGTTATGGACGACGAAGAGGCCATTTTTGAAATCTTGAAAAAGTGCTACGATGTAGGCTTGCGCACCTACGACACCGCTGACGTCTACTCCAACGGCAAATCTGAGGTATTGCTCGGCAAGTTTTTGAAAAAGTACAGCATACCCCGTGACCGGGTGGTGATTTTATCCAAGTGTATGTTCCCCGTTGACCCCAGCACCCCGGGGTTCAACTTGGCCAAAGCCGCAACCTTCCCCGCTGTAGACTACTACAATTCCAAGGGTCTTTCAAGGAAGCACATTCTTGATGCTGCTGCTGCCTCGGTGGAAAGGCTTGGCACATACATGGACGTGCTCCAAATCCATCGTCTCGACCACACCACGCCCAAGACCGAGATCATGCGGGCGCTAAACGACGTGGTTGACCAGGGGCTCACCCGGTACATTGGTGCCTCGTCGATGAAGGCAACCGAGTTTGCCCAGTTGCAGTTTGTTGCCGAGAAGCACGGCTGGCACAAGTTTATCTCGATGCAGAACTACTACAACTTGATCTACCGAGAGGAGGAGAGGGAGATGATTCCATTTTGCCAGAGCAACGAGTTGGGCAGCGTGGGGGTGATTCCCTGGTCTCCCATCGCCAGAGGTGTGTTGGCAAGACCGTTGGGGGCCGTTTCTGAGAACAAGAGGGATAAGAGCGACCGCACCTTTAAGGCGTTATCGTTGGATACATTGAGTGACAGTGACACCGAGGTGGTAAAGAGGGTTCAAAAGGTTGCAGGTGACCGCGGGGTCAGCATGGCGGTTGTGTCTACTGCTTGGGTCATTTCAAAGGGGTGCAGTCCAATCGTCGGGCTCTCATCGATTGCTAGAGTCGACGATATCGTCAAGGCAACCACGCTTGAATTGTCAACAGAAGAGATCAAGTATTTGGAAGAGGCATACGTCCCAAAGGCACCATTGTTTTGAGCAATTTTGTATTTGCAATAAATAATTACCATCTATTGTACTCCCATCAACTGTCCCAACTCACTCAACCGTTCACTCACTAAACTTTCCCATCTCACTCCACTCAGCCTCGCTAAACTTTCCCACCTCACTCCACTCAGTCTCAGCCTCACTCCTCCCTTACGGATGGTAGCCTGCTTGAGCCTCTCGTGTGCGTCCTTTTCGTTGACGAAAGGCTGGGATTGCTGATATCGCCAAACTCTTCCTCCTCTTCCTCGTCGTCACTGTCATCGTCAATGTGTATGGCCGTCTTTCTCCGCTGGAAATCCTTGATATGCGCATTGTTCAACTTGTCTCCCAACGCCTGGAACGTGGACTTGCGGCGTGTCAATTGCGCCAAGGAGGACACCCCGGTGTTTGCTCTGGTCAACGCAATGGACGACTCCTCGTCCCTCCCAGTAGTGTACGACCCCTGCGCTTCTCCAGCTTGTGCATTTGCGTTCACGTCCACACTCACGCCATCGTCACCAGCCCTCGAGTTGTACCTCAACTCGACCAACCTCTTCACCGCCTTTTCGACTTTATTCGACACCACGTATGGTAGTGGTGTGTCCTTTGATGCGCGGAACAAGATAACGTTTGTGCAGTGCTCGTTCTCCATCCGGAAAAAGATCCAGATGAATCTCCGCAAGATTTCCGCCATGGCGATGCAGAAACTGGTCACTGCCGATTGCTGGATCTGGCTGCTGAAAAAGGCGTAAAACACCCACTGGAACCGCAAAATCACGTCTACAACCATGGCACCGTAGTAATATGCCGGGTTTTCGTAGAACAAGTGATCCCGAAGCAAAAAGTTCTTTGAGTTTGGCTGCAACAACGACCAGTCCATGACAATATCCCACGTCGCGGTATAGATCGAGTTGAGACATGCAAACACAATAAACACGGCTCGGTTCAGATTGGTTCGGTCAATACGGTACACGCTCAACGTGATGTAATATATCGCCGACATGGTGTACTTGAGCATGTTTGCCAAGTGCGGGAACCAATCGCCAGTGTCCATATAACGCCGGAGACACTGCATAAATCTCCAAATGCTGGGCAAGGTGCTAAAGAACCCCATCAGCCGCGACTTGTTCGACCCGCACCGGTTCTGGTGGTGGCCCGGCTGGTCAGTCAAGGTGCCATTCCAGTGGTTGGCATAAAGGCAAAAAAAGAACGAAATGTTGCCCATGGTGTACGTCAACGAGCATACAATGTCGCCGAGAAAAAAGTCTCGGAATTCCACGGGGTACAACCCCAGTAGCACCAACCGCCAGACGGCAACCTGCAACCATCGCCTGCTCGAGCCGTAGAGAAACCGGCCGGGCATGAAAAAGATGACCAACATCACCCCAAAAAATATCCACGGCCAGTCTCTCCCGGGGAACCGCAGGGGCCAGAAATCGTTGAAACTGAACCAGGCGAGAAAGGAAAGGAACGCAAACGCAAATGACGGGAGAAGCCAGAACTGCTTGTAGTTGAGCGCCGTCGCCATGTCAAACTCGAATATGAACTTGTAATTGATCTTGAACTGTTCAAAAACAGCCATGTTGATGCCAAAAAGGACAAACGCGAGGGTCAACAAAAAGAAGCCAGCCCATATCTGGAGCAAGAACCTTCCCTCTGGCATCTCGCCCGTGAATGTGCGGTGCAACGACGTGTACAATGCAAGCACCAACAACGGGATGCCGAATCCGATAAATGTGCCAGCGGCGAAAAACTCGGCGTAGTACGATGGCTGCCGCGTTTCAGACGCATTGATTGCGTACGCAATGGTCTTTAGCTTTTCGAGCGAGTGTTTCCTGTCCTTGGTCTCGGGGTCAAAAAAGGCAATATACGACTCTTCAACGTGGCTGATTAGCTTATCCAACAAGTCGCTGGTTAGAAAGTACGCCGTGGTGTCAATCTTCTCCATGAACGGCTCCAGGATGTTTGACTTTAATGCCTTGTCGTACTTTTTGGTGATTTTCCTGAGCGCGGTTCGGTTGAGCGTTCGGTACGACTTGAGCAACGATAACGCTCGGTAGTGCTCCAACATGGCGCTCTTCAACTGCTTGCGCGCATAAAGGTAGGGAACGCCGAAATGTTGCTTCTTGACGGTGTAGTCCCGTCTCTGGACTTGTCTGCGCTGCTCCGCCGTCGGTGGAGGCTGTGGCCGGTTGGGGATATTTGCCTCGGCTTCCGAGTCAATGGACGACGTTGCATCGTCGTGTGACTCGAGCTCAACGTCACCGTTCCTGACTCTATTCTCGGCGTAGTTGAGGTCGCTTTCATTCTGCATCTGTAGTGACACGTCGCCCTCGGTGATCTTTGAGCGCTTCTTGCCCCTTTTCAAAAACTTGAACGAGGGTAGCGAGGGCAATTCCAACTTGTTCAACTCGCTAAGGGCAAATTTGGTGTGGAACGCCCAGTCGTTGACGGTGCTAACAACATTCTCGGTGGGCGTAACGGAATGGTTCCTGTCGTGCCTGGATTTCTCCTGCGCAACTTGTGCTCGTTGGTCGCGTAGCTGGTACAACTGGTCCTGCAACAACAAGAACCGTTCATACACATCCTGCTCCTTTTCAGAGTAGAAATCTTCCACCTTTTCCAACTGCTCATTCACCCACTTTACAAACTTCTCCTTCTCGACAACAAGCTCATCCTTCTTCGACCAGAGCGACGGGTTGAATATTGATGGTCGCCTCAAGGACGTGGCGGGCCTTTCTGGCGTCCGGTGTGTTGCAGCAGCCGCTCCTGTCGTTGGAGTTGTTGGCGATAGTGATGGTGATAGTGGTGGTGGTGTCAGCGGCCCGGCATTGGTATTGCTCGTGTATATATGAGCCGGCTCTGCAGGTCTCAACAACGGTGTTCTGTCGTTGGTGCTGCCCTTTGACTCATCGTCAATCTCAGATTCATACTCTTCCCTGACCTTTGTGACCTTTTTGATGAGTTTCTTCCCCTGCTTGTAACTGACGTATTGCTCCTGCCATTCCGGCACGAGACCTTCGTTCAACGATTCAGCAAACTTCATGTGCCTGCGGATGAGGGGGTCTGTGTGTGTGCTTGTATTTGTGGAGAGGAAAGGTGAGAGCTAGTTTGTGTACCTTTCTTCTTGTGTCTAGCAATCCATGCCAGTGCGATAAAAAAGAGAAATAATTTTCTAGATCATTTCATTGGGGGCACGTGCAACACATGGCAAAACTGCAAATCTACAAAGCACCAACCATTACTACACCTATGCTTGGCAAGTGCCCCCTGTACCCCAATATCCCTATCCATACCCAATACCCCTAATTCTCATATCTAACATACAACGCATCGATGAAATGGGGGTGCTTGATTCCGGGCGGCTTGGCTGCCTTGAACCCTTCGACGGCCTCTTGCACGGACCAGCCCAACCTCTCAATTAAATAGCAACAGATTAGGAACCCGGTTCTGTTGAACCCATAGTGGCAATGGACAGCTATAAGCGGGTGAGGTGCCGTGGTTTCGGCTAGTATATCGTCAACCAACTGAACAAACCTCCTTATTGCGATATGGTCGGGGACAACCTTGGAAACAGTGGCGCACTTGTAGTACGTGATATTCTGGAACGATTTGGGGCTGTACGGTGGAATGTCCGACGAGATGTCAATTATCGCCACCAACACCCCGCTGGGGATACCATCCGCCGCGCGGTCTCCGCTGGTGTAGAACAACCTTTCAAGCACGTCGGGCGAGTGGTTGGCGTCGCCCTCTCGCAACGTCTTCATCCCGAGCAACGGCGCAATGTCGGTGCCGTGGCGCCGGGTGATGTTTGACGACACCGGTTTCAACTCCAGCCATTTTTGCTCATTCTTCAACCCCCACTTGTCGCCCGAGATCCGGGCCTTTACCTTCAACACCCACGCGGGTGACAAGTGCAACCGCTCGGGGAACTTCAGCTCAAGATGGTTGAGAATCATCCCGCTGATAAACTCGGGCTTGGAGAGTAACAACGAATGGCCCACGCCCTTGACTTCAATGGTGGACGACACCTTTCTGGCAAATGTTTTTGTGAGAAACTCGTGGCTTTGGTGGATCGCCTTGACGGGCGTCAACCGGTCGACGGCGCCGCCAATAAATACAGTCTTTTCATACACGTGCTTATCCTCGGGGTTGTCATTGTACTGGCCAACGGCAGTCACCAAGTCTGAGGTGGTGGCCCGTTTGAACCCGTTGATGTACCGCAACACAATCGCCGAGTTCACATCCATGTTCCACCGAAACTGCCTCAACTTGTTGTAAAAGCTGTTTCCCTCGCTCTCGGATAGCTGTCGAACGACACTAGAGCTTTGCAACCCTTCTAGCCTATCCCAGGTCCGGAAGTAGCTAAACAACCAGGGGGCATACATAAAAAACTTTATCAGATTCAATGCCTTTGGGGTTTGCTCTTCCTCGCCACTCACGTCGTCGCGCAACCCAGGCGGTGCGAGCAAAATCACCCCCTCCACCTTGTGCTTGGGCAACTTTTTGGCAACCTTGATGGCAAGGTGGGTGCCCATAGAGTGGCCAACCAACACCACTTTTTTGGTGCTGGGGACTTGCTGGGTGATAAACTCATACACAATGCTGGTGATGTTGTCGGTGGTATAGTCCTCCCACAGCAATTGCTTGATGCTGGCCGAGATCCTCTTCTTGTCCTCGGCCGAAATCTGGGATATAATCTTGTACTTGTCGTTAAACTCCAACTTTGAGTTGCCAAACCCGGGGAGGTCCAAAGACAATATTTCCAGGCACTGGGACAAGAGGCCCATCAAGGGTTCAAACTGCGACATTTGACCACCCAAGCCGTGGAGAAACACAAGCACGGGCGACTCGTCTAGCTCTCTCAGGATGTCGACGTCCTGGTTGGCTTCGTTTCTCATAAAGTTGATTAGTGGGTGGGGGATGTGCAAGGTGTTTAACGTGACGCTGTTGACAGACAAGGGCTGGTTTGTCAAGTCCACCTCGGTGGTTTTACAGTACTTGGCCACAAGCGAGCAGTCGCTCGGCTCGTTTCGCAACACATAGTCCTCAAACTCGTTGGGGTACCCAAACAAGCTGATCTTGGCAAACTCAAACAATTTCGACCAAGTGGTGCTTGCCTTTTCGCTTTGGGCTTGGGACAAGTGCTGGAACATCTCCTTTTTGGAGTGGGTAGTGGATGAGTCTCTGGGAGCAGACGCTGTGGCTGCTAATAACTCCTGGTCGTCGTCTGACAGCAGTGTCAGTTGTGGCACCAACATTATCTATGGTGACTAGGGAAAGAAAGCAAACGAAAAAAAAATTGGGGGGGAGTGGAGGGGTTAATT
The DNA here is from genome assembly GCA_030585045.1 of Zhuliangozyma parablackwelliae. Taxonomy (NCBI): domain Eukaryota; kingdom Fungi; phylum Ascomycota; class Pichiomycetes; order Serinales; family Debaryomycetaceae; genus Zhuliangozyma; species Zhuliangozyma parablackwelliae. Next base: position 60,809 of record JAJMCF010001837.1, on the reverse strand, counting down.
TGGTGCAAAGGATTTGTTAGGGCAAAGTGAAACTGGCTATGGCCGCCGCCCTTTATAATTTTGTTTTGTTCTGTTGTTTTTTTTTTCTGTTCGGCTTTATCTTTTTTTTTACCTTGCTGTGATCCCTGATGCTTGAGTCCCTCTCTCTCCCTTTCCCTTGTCCCCCTTCCTGAGGAGGGTGTACTGACATCTCCCAGTCACCCTTGACAGCCGTGCTACAAATCTATCAAAGTAGTAGGTAGTAAAGAACTTTCATCTTTTTGCCACCTAGTACACAGTGGCTGAGCTGGACTGCATCGAAAGGATTCGTGCACGGTCGTAGCCTACAGTTGGAGCAGGTAACATCGTGCTATACATGCAGCCACCACCACCACCACCACTACTACTACTACTACTAGGATGAGGTTGGTGTGCCAGATATCACACATGGTAAACCCTCTCTAACTACACCTCTTGTTCTCGCCCTTTTTTGTTTGCAAATCAAAACTGTAACTCTCCCAAGAAGGAAGAAAAAAAAAGAGGCTGGGATTTCTCTACACGATAAAACAGCGTACACACACACACCCCCCCCCCCTTATAGAGCCATCATGCCGTCCTCATCAAGGCGATACTCCCTCTCAGACGAGAGAGACTCGTTTGATGACTTGGACAGCTCGCTAGATAAGGCGTTGCACAGCGCCACAAACAACTTATTCACCTACACCCAAGCCAACAGAGCCACTTCCCTTGGTTCCGCTGGTGCTATACCCTTGGCCACCATGCACTCCAACCAGGACGACGAGGAAACAGACCAAACCGACAGCTCGCCGTTGATATCGTCTGCCAATGCCAACCACAACCTCTCGCTATCGTCGTCGAGCTCGTCGTTGAATTTGGCCGCACGGTCATTGTCGTCACGGTTCAAACGGTTCTTTAGAAAATCGGTTCATTTGTTCAATAGCGCCAAGCGGGAGTTGGACCACGACCGGCTAAAGACTTTGGGCGGAACCGATTTCAGAAACGCCGACGGCAGTAATGCTAGCGCTGCGGGCACTGCGGGCACTGCGGGCGGCACTGCGGGCGGCAATGAACGCTTTATCTCGGCAAAGACAACCAACAGGACTTCAGGCAACATATACCCCACCAACGCCATATCCAACGCCAAATACAACCCAATCACGTTTATCCCAATTATTCTATACGAGCAGTTCAAGTTTTTCTTCAACTTGTACTTTTTGGTGGTTGCCTTGTCGCAGATTGTGCCGCAGTTGAGAATCGGGTACTTGTCGTCCTACATCGTGCCCCTTGGCTTTGTGTTGACGGTGACAATGTTGAAGGAGGCGGGCGACGATATCGCCAGGCGCCGTCGTGACAAGGAGCAGAACCACGAGTTGTACGAGGTCTTGAACCGCACGAGTGGGTTGACCACCGAAACCAAGTTGGTGCCGGCAAAGAGTTTGCGGGTCGGCGATTTGGTGAGGGTGCACAAGGACGTGAGGATACCTGCCGATATGATCTTGGTGCAGTCCTCCGACCACACGGGAGAGTCGTTTATCAAAACCGACCAGCTCGACGGTGAAACTGATTGGAAGTTGCGCGTGGCGTGCAACGTCACGCAAAATTTGCTCACCACGGCGGAGCTCATCAACTCGGTGTCGTTGCTAGTGGGGAACCCCACCAAGGCGATCCACCACTTTAACGGCCAGTTGGTTTTCCACCCGGGCTCGGGGTCCCCCTCATCCAACGAGACATTTGCCTTGACGGTGGACCAGACACTATGGGCAAACACGGTGTTGGCTTCGGGCACCGCTATTGGCATGGTTATCTACACTGGTATCGAGACGAGACAAGCAATGAACACGACCATGACCGGAGTCAAGACCGGGTTGTTGGAGCTCGAGATCAACGGCTTGTCCAAGATCTTGTGTGCCACTGTGTTTGCCTTGTCGGTGGCGTTGGTGTTTGCCCAGGGGTTCCCGTTGCTGGCCGGGTGGTATATCGACATTATGCGGTTCTTGATTTTGTTTTCAACAATCATACCCGTGTCGTTGAGAGTGAACCTCGATTTGGCCAAGTCCGTGTACGCCCTGCAGATCCAGAACGACAAGAGCATACCGGGTACAATCGTGCGTACGTCGACTATACCGGAAGACCTCGGGCGTATCGAGTACTTGCTCAGCGACAAGACGGGAACCTTGACGCAGAACGACATGGAGTTGAAGAAGTTGCATTTGGGCACCGTCAGCTACGCGGGGGACTCGTTGGACATTGTTGCCGACTATGTGAATAGCTTGTTGAGGTATATGGATGCGGGCGTCTCTTCCAAGAAGAAGGACATGGGGGCCCGTGTATGCGAGTTGGTTTTGACCTTGGCACTCTGCCACAACGTCACCCCCACGTATGACGATGATGCTGATGGTGATGGCGATGGTGGTAATGGTGGTGGTGGTAGTGTCAATATCGATGGAGCGCTCCCGCAAGTGACGTACCAAGCTGCGTCTCCCGACGAGATTGCCATTGTCAAGTTTTGCGAGTCTGTTGGATTGAAGCTATACAAGCGTGATAGGCACTCGATAACGTTGTTGCATGTGAGGAGCAACCAGGTCTTGGAGTTTGAAATCTTGTACAACTTCCCCTTTAGTTCCGACACCAAGCGGATGGGGATAATTGTTAAGGAAAAGGCGCGAGACGAGATTTGGTTTATGCAAAAGGGGGCCGACACCGTTATGGTGTCCATTGTCAACTCGAACGACTGGCTAGACGAAGAGACGGGCAACATGGCCCGCGAAGGGTTGCGTACGTTGGTTATTGGAAGAAAAAAGATTAACGGCTACCAGGAATTTGTCGAGAGTTACCGGAAGGCATCGTTGGCGATGCACGACAGAGACAATGCCATGCAGAAGGTCATTAGCTACTACCTCGAACAGGATTTGGAGCTTCTCGGGTTGACCGGGGTGGAGGATAAGTTGCAGCATGATGTCAAGACGTCGATTGAGCTTTTGCGGAATGCCGGGATCAAGATTTGGATGTTGACGGGCGATAAAGTGGAGACGGCCAAGTGTGTGTCCATTAGTGCCCGGTTGATTTCGCGCGGGCAGTATGTTCACCAGGTGACCCGGCTCCACCACCCCGACATGGCCATGGGCCAGTTGGAGTACTTGAAGATCAACCCCAATGCGTGTTTGCTCATTGACGGTGAGTCTCTTGGCACCTACATGAAACACTACCCGGACGAGTTTTTTGAAGCCGTTATTAGGCTTCCCGCCGTGGTTGCGTGCCGCTGCTCGCCGCAGCAAAAGGCCGACGTTGCCGTGATGATTAGAAAAAAGACCGGCAAGCGGGTGTGTTGCATTGGTGACGGCGGCAACGATGTCAGCATGATCCAGTGCGCTGACGTGGGCGTGGGCATTGTGGGTAAGGAAGGTAAGCAGGCGTCGTTGGCGGCTGACTTTAGCATTGACCAGTTTTGCTACTTGCTGAAGCTCTTGTTGTGGCACGGGCGAAACTCGTACAAAAGGTCGGCAAAGTTGGGCCAGTTTGTCATTCATCGTGGGTTGTTGATTTCGGTGGCGCAGGCGGTATACTCGATTGCCTCCAGCTTTGAGCCGTTGGCCTTGTACCAGGGGTGGTTGATGGTGGGGTACTCGACGGTGTACACAATGGCGCCGGTGTTTTCGCTCACGTTGGACTGCGACATTGACGAGCACTTGACCAAGTTGTATCCGGAGTTGTACAAGGAATTGACATTGGGCAAGTCGTTGTCGTACCGGACGTTTTTCATGTGGGTGGGCATTTCGCTCTACCAGGGGAGTTTGATCCAATTGATCTCGCAGCAGTTTCAGACGTTGCTGCAGGACAAGTTCACGGCGATGGTTGCGTTGTCGTTTTCGTGTTTGATTTACAATGAGCTATTCATGGTGGGGATCTCGATCAACAAGTGGAACAAGGTGATGGCCAGCACCATCATTGTCACCTTTTTGTGCTATATCGGGTCCATCCCATTCTTGCCCGACTACTTTGACTTGGCGTATGTGGGTTCCGTCACGTACTTTTGGCAGGTGGTGCTAGTTTTGGTGGTGAGCATGTTCCCCGTGTGGTTGGTGCAATATTTGAATCGGAAATTAAGACCGCCGAGCTATGCCAAGGTTCAGCAGGACTAGGAAATTATTAGTAAACAGGAGGACAAGAAAGTAAAAGAAAACCAAAACCAGTACTGCTGTTGATATCGTATAGCGGTATTGCTATCATCTCCCCCTCCCCCCTTGTATACGATCGTATAGCCCGTCAATGGCAGCTGCTACAAATGTAGGGGATAAGAAAAAAAGCAAAATCACCTAAACAGCCCCAGATCGGGAAACAACGGTTCCTGATTCAGAACACGTCTTGGTTATTTATAGACGTGTAGCGTGTTTATGTTTCAGAGACGTGTACGGTTTCGGGCAGGCGTGATTCCGTTTTCATGAGTTATATAAACAAGGAGGAGGCCGAGTAGAAAAAATTTTGCAATTGCGAATTTCGGCGAGGATGGGAGTGGGTTGCAACAGCAACATAGCACAATGTAGGCCAAGGTGGAACAATGCGATACAATAGAGTTTGCAAAGAAAGGGATGTGTTAAGGAGTGGAGTGGAGGAAAAGGGGAGGGGTTGAGGCTGGGTCAGCGCGGGTGGGAACGGGTTAGGGTGGTGATGCGCTTGAGTTGCTGTTTGAGATGCAGTTGTTGGAGCTCTTGTGCGCATCATCTGCTGGGTGTCTTGTTTCTCTGTGTACGACACAGAAAGTTGCATTGCCACATTAGTAAAAACCTTGTCATACTGACGTACACCGGTTAATGCCACCGAAAGCTGTAAGCCCTCAGTCCTTAGCCCTTAGTCATCAGCCATCACCCCATAGCCATCACCTCTTAGAACAAGAGAAGGGCGGGGCGCGGTATCGCACACACAGTACTCGCCTGATGTAAACATGGTGTGGCGGGCAACAAGCCAAGGGGCCAACAAACGACAAACGACAAAACGACAAACGACAAAAAAAAAAAAAAAGAAAAAAAAATCAGCCGATCTGAACCTTCCGACTGTGTGCAGTACCATACCATACCAACAAAACAACAAACCGCTGGAATTGCACCACTGTGGAACCTACACTAGCAATTACTCCCTGTTCCCGATATAAATAGTTTGCAATCTCCTCTTCTCTTTCCGCTCCCTTCATTCATTTCCTCAACCCCTATACACCACTATAATGTACGCTATCCACATGAAACCTACTTCCCCATCATCTGCTGCTTTGCTATTGGGATATTTGGCTATCTCCACCACTTTACCATTTGCATTATCATACAAGGAGTCAGCCAGCTACATATCCACCCCCGTGAAAGGAACGATAAGCTCGAGGGCATTATTCAACAAGATCTAAAGGGGGAAACGAAACGGGACTTCCCTCTCTCCCTCTCTCCCTCTGCAAGGGAAACCGTACATGGCTGGTTATGACTTTTATTTTTACTTTATATAATGGGTTTGTTTGTGATTTTTCAATTTCAAGTGATGGTTTAGTGTACTGCAGTTGTTTTTTTTCTTTCTACATCTTTAATGTTTGTTTCAATTCTTTAATGCAATCCTTGTCAATTGAGTATACCGTCAGGTGCTGTAGTGGTGTGGTGGTGTGGCTAGAGTGTCCCCCGCCCCCCTTTTCCCGATGTTTTTTTCCTTTTTCTTCTTTTTCCGGCCCTAGCTGACATATCGGAGTGAGGAGGGGGCAGGGAGAGGCGGAAAACGGAAACTCAGGTGTGGGATGGATCAGAAGCGCACCCACTTCCCAAGTGACGAAGCATGTAATTCCCCCCTTCTCCTCTCCTCATCTGGTGCAGCCCTTTTCTTTATGCGCTTCTTGCCTTTGGGGTTTCTTGCCTTTGGGGTTTCTTGGCTTCTCTCTTCCTCTCCCACCCTTTATTGTTCAGGTGGCAATGTAGTGATAGTGCCAGATCACTCTTGTCTTGGTCTTTTAACGGTACACTTACATTCAACCGTATGGGTGACTTTCTCCTTTTTGTTTCAAATTATCCCCAAAAGTTGCGAAAAATAAAAAGAAACATGCCCCCCACACGGAAAAGCCATATCCGCACAACGTATAGGTTTCTCCTCCACACATCTCATTCGCTATATACAAAACCTGCTTCTACTACTTCCTCCACGGAGCATCACGCAAGAGTTCCTTCATGGGAACCTTGCCTTCGACAACATCATAGATGAATTGTCTTTGCGTCACGTTCAAGCTGCCATTCTTCATCAACTCACTGCTGGTGAGCTTGGCCACCTCATCATTCTGGTCACCTCCCACCTGGATCGGGTCAACCTCGCCGTAAACAACCTTTTTCACCTTGTCGGCCAACTTGCCTGGCCGCACCTTCAAGGTCCAGTTCTTGTGCAACACAAACTTATTCACTCCTCCCTCAGGGGCAGAGTCAATGATGCGCTTGGGCAACATGTACGGGTACTTGGACTCCTTCAACGTCAACTTGGCCACCGACGCTACTCTCGAGCTGAATGACGTGTTGGCACTCACAACCTTGCCGTAAAAGAAATGTTCTGGAGTGAGCTCGGGCGTCATAAACTCGGTGGTGAGCTTTTTCGATTGGATTGCTGGCGCCACTGTTTTGGTCTTTTTGGTAAAGTTGCCCCCCCTGGCTCCAGCAGTGGCACCGCTGCCTCGTCTTTGGAATGGTGTTCTTGCTGCTTGCGTGGGGGCTCTGCTTCCGGTGGGTGGTGCACCGCCTTCCCTTGGTGGCGGTCTGCCGCCAGTTCTTTGTGGGGGTCTGCCGGGACCCGGGGCACGACGTCTTTGGAACTGCACGCCAAACCCACTCGCGTCAAGATCAGCAAGGGTAAAGTCGCCCGACAACGTGGCGGCGGCTTTCTTCAAGTTGACCTCCAATGGTTTCTGTGGTTCAGCTCTGTTGTCAAA
>JAJMCF010001837.1:7476-53439 GCA_030585045.1 Zhuliangozyma parablackwelliae | reverse complement strand
CAGTGGCACCGCTGCCTCGTCTTTGGAATGGTGTTCTTGCTGCTTGCGTGGGGGCTCTGCTTCCGGTGGGTGGTGCACCGCCTTCCCTTGGTGGCGGTCTGCCGCCAGTTCTTTGTGGGGGTCTGCCGGGACCCGGGGCACGACGTCTTTGGAACTGCACGCCAAACCCACTCGCGTCAAGATCAGCAAGGGTAAAGTCGCCCGACAACGTGGCGGCGGCTTTCTTCAAGTTGACCTCCAATGGTTTCTGTGGTTCAGCTCTGTTGTCAAACCTTGGTCTACCGCTGTCAAATTTTGGTCTACCGCTCATCTTGTCCGGGGCTAATGCTCTTTTGGTTGTTGTTGTTGTTGTTGTTGAACCTTCTTGGTTGGTCTCCATTCTCAAACTTCTTTGCCTGGCCCTCTCTCTTTTGGTGGTCCCTGGTCTCATATCTTCTTGGCCCTTCGCCTTCCCCTCTAATCCTTCTGGCTTCCCTTGCTTTCTTTTCCTCAGCCATTTGTTCGGCAACTTTGTCAATTCGGCTGAAAATAGCGGCCAAGTTCACCGTGGTCTTGCTCTTATCGTCAGAACCAGCGGCCATGTACCTCCTAGCCATGCTCTCTGTGCTGCAAAACACATTGCGTCTGGTGAATCGGCTCAACATCTGGTTGGTTACAATTATTTGTTGAGGCTCGAAAATTTTTTTTTCCTACACCGTTTTGAATAGTCAACCGGCGCTACCATGCGATAAGTTACAAGGGCGCTACCACCACCACCACCACCAATACTGCTACTGCCATCACGCCCAGCAAGAAAGGGGGACATCTGCATGCAGCGATACAGAGGGGCGTGCACTATTCCGTGACTCGACCGCTCATCTGCCTGCCCCCAATCAACAGGGGTATCCAAACTGACTGCTCATCTGTATCATCTGCCATTACAGTCACCAGCACAACATTGTGGGGATAGATTGGCTTTCCCTTTCGACGTTTTCACGTGACAAGCACTTTTTTTTTCTTCCTCTCTCTCCCCCCCTTTGGGTTACCCTGCTCGCAGTGGGCACGGACCAATCACATTGCGGCACCGGGCGAGATTTTTTTTCTTCCCAGTGTTGCCAAAAAGCCCAAACCGGTTTTTTTCCCTCTGCTCACCAATAAAATTGAGAGAGACATTTCGCTCTGGGCGCGACACTCGCACTGGCGCATTCTCTCTCTCTCTCTCTCTCTCGCTCTCTCGCTCCTTGCACTGCACGCTTTCTCCCATACAAAATTTTTTTTCAACAACTTTCTTTCTTTCCCCTTTCATAGCACACACTGAAATCATCCTAAACAATGTTGTCAGCTCGTTCATTGCGTACTGCTGCTAGGTCAGCCACCGTTGCTGCTAGATCTTTGAGAGTTGTATGTATTGAATCACCACGTGAATCACTAGTACCAATGTTGAGAGAAGTCAATGGAAGAAGAAGAAGAGGACGAACGTGCCGGGAATATAAACCAGAGTTGTATACATGAAACAATTGAAGAGGAGAACTAGAGCGAGCAAGGTTATTACCACCAGATCCAATTGGAGACGGCACAATTGCAAGCTTAAAGGCTCAGCTTTTAGAGGAGAGATATCACCGAGACCCGGCACAATTGACAAGGACTGCAGCTCGCAAAGATGCACATACATCCTCCACCCGCCCATTGCTTATCATTACGTTTAACCTAGTGGCCCGCTTCTATACCACGCGCATACTAACAATCACAGGCTCGTCCAGCTTTCACTGTTCAGAGATTTGCCTCTGCCAAGGCTGCTCCTACTGAAGTCTCCTCCATCTTGGAGGAAAGAATCAGAGGCGTTTCTGGCGAAGCCAACTTGAACGAAACCGGTAGAGTTTTATCCGTTGGGTATGTGTTTACTATCTACTTGTCAACCCCTTCCCTGTTGGTCCCCCCTGTCCCCTGTCTAGTCTCGGCTGCTTGAAAATTTTTTGGTGCTTTTCATTGGCCCAAAATTTGCAAGGCACACGACCACGCCACAGCACCAACAACGACAGCGACAGGTACAGGTACCACCAGCACCCACCACGTCAACAACAAAGTATACTAACAATGTCGCTAGTGATGGTATCGCTCGTATTTTTGGTTTGAACAACATCCAAGCTGAAGAATTGGTTGAATTCGCCTCCGGCGCCAAGGGTATGGCTTTGAACTTGGAAGCCGACCAAGTCGGTGTTGTGTTGTTTGGTTCCGACAGATTGGTCAAGGAAGGTGAAACCGTCAAGAGAACCGGTCAAATTGTCTCTGTTCCTATTGGGCCTGAACTTTTGGGCAGAGTCGTTGACGGTTTGGGTCTCCCAATCGATGGCAAGGGTCCAATCAATGCCTCCTCTTCTTCCAGAGCCCAAGTCAAGGCTCCAGGTATCTTGCCAAGAAGATCCGTCCACGAGCCAATGCAAACTGGTTTGAAGTCCGTTGACGCTTTGGTCCCAATTGGTAGAGGCCAGAGAGAGTTGATTATTGGTGACAGACAAACCGGTAAGACCGCTGTCGCTTTGGACGCCATCTTGAACCAAAAGAGATGGAACAACGGCACCGACGAAAAGAAGAAGTTGTACTGTGTCTACGTTGCCGTTGGCCAAAAGAGATCCACCGTTGCTCAATTGGTCCAGACCTTGGAGCAGCACGACGCTCTTAAATACTCTGTCATTGTTGCCGCCACCGCTTCCGAGGCCGCTCCATTGCAATACATTGCCCCCTTCACTGCCTGTGCTATTGGTGAATGGTTCAGAGACAATGGCAGACACGCTTTGATTGTGTACGATGACTTGTCCAAGCAAGCTGTTGCCTACCGTCAATTGTCGTTGTTGTTGAGACGTCCACCTGGTAGAGAAGCTTACCCTGGTGATGTTTTCTACTTGCACTCGAGATTGTTGGAAAGAGCCGCCAAGATGTCTGACGCTTACGGCGGTGGTTCTTTGACCGCCTTGCCCGTCATTGAAACCCAAGGTGGTGATGTCTCGGCTTATATCCCAACCAATGTCATTTCCATCACCGATGGTCAAATCTTTTTGGAAGCTGAATTGTTCTACAAGGGTATCAGACCAGCCATTAACGTTGGTTTGTCCGTCTCTCGTGTTGGTTCCGCCGCCCAGGTCAAGGCCATGAAGCAGGTTGCCGGTTCCTTGAAGTTGTTCTTGGCTCAATACAGAGAAGTTGCTGCTTTCGCTCAATTCGGTTCCGATTTGGATGCCTCTACCAAGCAAACCTTGAACAGAGGTGAAAGATTGACCCAGTTGTTGAAGCAGAAGCAATACAGTCCATTGGCTGCCGAAGAACAAGTTCCATTGATTTTCGCTGGTGTCAACGGTTTCTTGGATAACGTTGCTCTTGACAGAATCGGTGAATTCGAAGAAGCCTTTATGGCCCACTTGAAGTCCAACGAAACTGAAATCTTGGACGCCATCAAGATTGAGGGTGAATTGTCCAAGGACCAATTGGCAAAGTTGAAGACTGTCACTCAAGACTTTGTTGCTTCTTTCTAAGCGCATTAGTTGAAAATAGCCGTTTTGATGAATTAGCCAAAAGATTTTTATATCATATAAATATTCTTTCAAAATAAACAAGTAAAGTTATACATGTCTCCTGGCGTGGTGGTGGTGGTGGTGGTGGTGATATACCATGAATAGGTGGATTGCAAAGCACACGTTGACAGTGTCTCGAGAAAAATTTCCGACGCACAGTGGATGCCCACACAACACACAACCACCAACCACCAACCACCAACCACCAACCATTTTTTCAAGGATGACGGGGCTGCATGATATGAAGCGAGCCGTAAAAACCATCGGGGCCTTTCAAGCGGAAACTGTTGACCCCATATCCGGTTCACCCACCCCTGAAGTTCAAGAGAAGCAAGACTTTGAAAACGACCTTGACTACTTGCTAACCAATAAGGTGCCAGCGCACGAGGAGACCTTCACGCCCACTACGTCGTATTCCGAGGTTATCATCTCTGACTCGTTCAGTAAAAAGTCCGAGAGGCCAAAGTCCAGCTCAAGGCCCAAGAAGCACCAAAAGTTTACTGTGGCCGATGTCACCAAGGACCTTGAGGAGCTCAACTTTTCCAGCGACGACGATAACAAAGACGATGGCGATAAAGCAGCGAAGGCGAGCCAGGTAATTAAAGAGCGTGGTGGAAGAAGCAGCGAGCAACAAAAGCGCAACCCAAGCGGTGGTTGCGAGGACAATTCAAACAACACTGTACTGCTGACGCCGACAAAAAGAAAAACAAAGGCAAAGAAAAACATCAAGAAGGCAACTCTGGACGACCAGGCAAGCACGGCCGACGAGGAATTGAGTGGTTTATCAGAGCCGGGGGCAACGCCGTCATCACCTGAAGGGACCGAGACCAAGTCCAAGCCAAGGAAGAAAAGCAGCAAAAGAAGGAGCAAAGAGCCTGACGGAAGGAGCAAAGAGCCTGAGGGAAGGAGCAAAGAGCCTAAAGGTGTTCCTCGGGAGCAGGACGAAGGAGATATTTCCGCCGATGCAATGAGCAAGGTGCTTGTGTCGAGTTTGGATGAGCATTCCGAGAATGCTGAAAAGCCAAAGAGGAAAAGAAATAGGAAAAAAAGCAAGAAGGAGGGGGAGGGAGAGGCCCAGGGGGGTGATGATGGGGCTGGAGTTGAAGCAGGAGCTGAGGCTGAGCTTACAGTTCAAGTTGAGCATGGCAAACGCGATTCGCTTCCTGGGAAAGAAAAGGGTCCACTAAGGTCAAAGAAGGCAACGCAACGCAAGAACAAGAACAAGAACAAAACAGAGCCGAATGAAGCTGGTCAATTGAATGAAAAAGTGACACTGCGGCCTCACGAGCAAGAACATTCGGATGCCGCAGCGCCACCTGGTGCTGACGAAGCAAGTGACACCACCAGCTCCACCAACCCTCCTTCTGCTGAGGCCAACGGCGCCAAAGACAATGGTAGTATGTGTTTTGCAACAAGCCATGAGGAAGAGACTACTAACGTACTCTGCCAGCAAACAGAGACGGGAGAGCTAGAAACCGAAGCAACCGGAACCCAACCTCAAGCCAAGGACGTGGAACAAAGGACGAAGAAAGTCGAGCTGGGTAGTCCCAGCCCTACAACCAACGAGCCCTCGACCGATCCTAACCCCTTTGACATCAAGCTCCGGCCAACGAGGTTGGCCCACAACAAGCTTTCAGACACGTTGCCCGAGATCCAGCCTATTAGGTCCATTATTGGCTTTTCGCACCAGCAAATTCTTCAGGCGGATTTGTCCGACGTAAAGATCAAGACTTTGATGACGTCGTCGTCAGTATCAAAGTATGCGTCCACTGCCATCAAGTTTGTCGCCAGGCACGAGGCTCTGTTGTTTGGGGATGCTGAAACCAAAAACGTGTTTGTGCTTTTGTGTATCAATGTGGCAATGCACGAGTCACTGGGGTACAAGAACACGGTCAAACAGTTTCCCGCTGTTTTGGAGATGTTTGGTGGCTACAACGAGATCAACTTGGAGACAACACGGACCAGGCTCACGCCGCCCGAGAGGGAAATCCATCAGAACAGCTTTGACTATTCTTTCTTGGCCTACTTTGGCCATATTTTGATCTGGGCGCTTCACCAGCAACGCCAAGGCGGGGTCAAACCGTTCACGGAACTGGTTGAGTGCAATGTGTCTGCTGCCGAGGTGAGGTCAAACATCGGGGGTGCACACTTGTGGGACCGGTTGTATCGCGATTCAAAAAGCATGAACTCAAAGAGGTGGAAACATGTGGCCAAGTTTAGAAACATGTTTCCATACGAGGAGGACCAGTTTATGATTATTTTAAGATTCATGCACATAGATAACATTCCATAGCATATAGATACTACGAAATTCATGAGTCTCTTGCACCATGTTTGCACCAGCAGCAGCAGCAAACCCCTTTTTGTTCTTTTTTTTTTTTTTGCCTTTCCACTCAGCAATGACGTTCGAGGTGCTAGTCTTGCCCTACGCCTGGATCCATGCGCGTGGTTCGTCTTCCCGCTTTGACAGCTTGAGGAGGTTGATCAATAGATCCTACGACAAGCCGCGCTACAAATTTGGAATCATCCATACGTCACGCATCAGAAACAACGAAACCATTCTCCAAGACCTCGCGATCGGCCCCGAAGACGAAATCTGCTTGTACTTGCTCCTTGGGCCCAAAAACACATTTGAAAAGCTCCACGACTGCGAGGGGTACCTGCGTGACTTCAAATCAGACTCCAACAACCTCAACGGGGCGTTCCTGTGCGATATACCGGAAAAGTACCGACCCCTTTTCGACCTCAACGGTTTGGGCGAGGCGAGGATACGCGTCGCCGGTGCCGATTTCGAGTTGACCGATGACGTGATTGGCCGTGCCTTGACAAGCGTGGGGTTTAAGCAGTTCCACGGACCAACAGCAGCTCCCCAGGTTAAGGAGATTGGCTTGACGTGCTTCACTTCGTTTATGAGAAACAGCGCCCCTTTGTTTTTGGACTACATCATTGACAACTGCTTGTTGGACGAGGAGATGTTTGGGTTGTTTTCCAGGCAGGGGGGATTGAAAGACTTTGAATCGGTTGTTATCCATGGCGACGTTGTTGTTGAGCACGGCTTGATCGAGTACTACACTCAGAGGTGCGCCTTTGTCAAGTCAAACAAGGAGGATCTACTTTTCCCAGCCGACAAGACATTGAGAGACGGGCGCGGGTTCGGGGACGACTTGGTGGCCAGTAGGGATTTCCACATTGGGTACTTGCACCGTAAAATCACAATTAGACGATAACTAGATATAATATAAACCAAACAGACTAAAGAATATATTTGCACTACTTGGTGTAGCCGTTTGTAGAGAGCCATTCAAAGATGCTCTTGGCGTCGCGAGAAGCCCACTTGCCCTTGGCGGTGATGATGTCCAAAGATTGAGCCAAGCCCTGGTCAAAGCCCTTGGTGTTCTTTTTGGCAAAAAACTCTTCAACCTGTTTCTTTTGCTCGTCCTTGGTGAACCCGGACGTGGCGAGGGTGACCACCGATCCCAACATGGACAACCCAGGTGGCAACAACTCGTACACCTTGTCCCAGTTGGCGCTCAACCATTCCCACAACTTGTGCACGCCAACCTCGTGAGCCCTCAAGCCCTGCATGGGAATGTAGATATCCTGCTGCTTAACAATGTCAGGCTGCAACAACAAACCGGTAACCTTGTCCAAGATCTTGGCGTCTTCAAACCTGCCAAAGGCCCTCAACGCAGCAATCTTTTCTTCAACAGACAGCGGGTTCCTGTAAATGTTAAACAAGTCGTTGTAAATTTTTTCGTCGCCGTTCTTGGCAACAACGTTAAAGATGGAAGCCCGCAAGTTAGGGTGGATGGCCTTCTTGTTGCCGGCAACGAAATCGGCAAACGCCTTCTCGGCGTATTGGACTGCCTTTGGGTCGTCGGCGTTGGCAGCAGAGGCAAACAACGATGACTTCAACTGCTGTTCGGCAAAGGAATCGGATTCGGAAAACTCCCAGCCAATCTCGTTGGACTTGTCGCGAATCAAATCCCTGGTAAACACCTTCAATGCATTCTTGGTCGCCTCGTCCTCAAACATAAGAGCTGCCTTGATGGAGCCAATTCTGGTCAATATCTCGTCCCACACAACATAGTTGGACTCCTTGGACCACGACTTGACCAAGTCGAGCAAGCTCGAGGTGGTGATGAACCCAGAGGATGCCAAAGATCCCGCGTCGGCAACCAACCCAACCCTGTCCTCGACAGAGAGCTTGCCGTCGACACCAGCCTGTCCCAACTTGGTCCAGCGCGAAGCCTCGTACGCAGTGCGGTAAATACCAGCTTGGTCTCCGTTGATTTTGAAAAAGTCGTCCTTGGTTGGCAACTGAAGAGTCTTGGACCTGGAGTCCAAAGTCAAAGATTCGTCAATGCCCCCCGTGGTCTTCAACCCCAAAAAGACGGGGTACAAGACCTTGTCTTCCTCTGCCTTGACATCGCCGGTGGCCAAGAACCTGTTTTGGGTAACCTTGATTTCGCCGTCCTTTTCTTCAACCTTGACGACGGGGAACCCAATGTTCTTGGTCCAGATGTCCATGACTTTGACCACATCCTTGCCGGAAACGTCGCTTAATGCCTCCCACAAGTCAGAAGTCTTGGTGTTGCCCCACTTGTGCTTCTTCAAGTAGTTCGAGACCCCCTTGATAAACACGTCTTCGCCCAACCATCTGGAAATCATCTTCAACAAGGAAGAGCCCTTGGAATAGGAAATGGCGTCAAAGATTTGGTTGATCTCGTCGGCTCTCTTTACCGGCACTTCGATCGGGTGCGACGCTCTCAACGCGTCCAAAGTCAACGCGTGTTGCAAAGAGTCGGAGACATAAGACTCCCAAACCTTCCAGTCGGGGTACAACGAGTCGCAGGCATACCACGACATCCAAGTGGCAAAGCCCTCATTGAGCCACAACCCGTCCCAAAAGTCCATGGTGACCAAATTGCCAAACCACTGGTGGGCCAACTCGTGCATCACAACCTCGGTGACTCTCTGCTTGGTGTTGACGTTGCTGTTTTCCGGGTCCAACAACAAGTCAACGGTCCTGTACGTGATCAAGCCAAAGTTCTCCATGGCACCAGCAGAAAAGTCGTGAATGGCAACCATGTCACACTTGGGCAACGGGTAGGGGATATCAAACTTCTTGTCAAAGAAAGCCAACGTCTTGGCGGCAATGTCGGCCGAGTACTGGCCCAAGTGCTCGGACCCCGGGGTGGCCCACACCTTGATGGGGACACGGTAGTCGTTGTTTGACACGTGCTTCAAGTCGCCCACAATAAAAGCCACGAGGTAGGTGGACATCAAGGGGGTGGTGTTGAAGGTGACCTTCTTTTTGTGCTCGCCCACAAAATCGGTCTCCTTCTCGTCCATGTTGGACAAGCAAACCAAGTCCTTGTCGGCTATCAAGCGGATGGTGAATTTGGCCTTGGCACTCGGTTCGTCGTACGATGGGAATGCCCGACGACAGTCGGTAGGCTCCATTTGGGTCGTGGCCAAGTACTTTGTCTTGCCGTCTTCCTGGTAAGATGACCTGTAGAAACCGGCCATCTTGTCGTTCAAGTCGCCGACAAACTTGAGGTGCAATTGTGCCTGGGACCCCTTTGCCAAATGGTCCTCAAACTTGAACGTGACAGTTTGCTTGTCGGTGTTGAAGGTGATGTCCTTGATTGGAATCTCGTCAATCTTGGCTTCCTTGATTTCAATCTCCAACGAGTTCAACGTGATGTAGTTGGTGCTTTCGTTGACTTGGAAATCGATCGTTTCTTCTCCATTGAACTTGAACGTGTCAAACAAGGGCTCCAACGTCAAATCGTAGTGCAATGGCTTGACATTGGTGGGCAATACTTCTCTGTCTTGGACAACAGTCGACCCAGCAGAATTATGATGCTGACACATGGTATAGCAATGTCGGATGGCGGTGGTGGTGGTGAAGGAAATGAATGTGGAATTTTTCAAAGGTGGCAATTCCGCTCCATTTATACGGGGACGGCCATACCCAGAGACGTGCCCCGCCAAACTTTGAAAACGGCGCAAGGGCAGTTTTGTTGAGCCCATCCGCCTCGCTGCCAAGGGGGCTCGAAGGGCAAGTTTGTTGAGAAACATGACACTAAAATGGCAATTGTATCTCGTAGGAAGGTCCGTGTTTTCTCTACCTTGTATGGTGCAATCAGCTGGGGGGGCTATAGCAGGTGTGGGAGAGCAGTGTGGGAAATGTGTGTGTGTGGGAATGTGTGTATGTCTATGAGAGGAGGAGGAAAAAAACAGGTCATACCCGAACCTTGGCCCAGCTTTGTGTCCCTTGGAGCCACTTCTCCAGACGGGCCAACCAAAATGCCACACAACGATAGAGAGCCGTGTGTGCAAGCGCAATCTTTTGTTGATTCTATTACTTTCTTTTCTTTTATTTGATCTGTTATTTTGCTACATTGTGTACATTTTGCCTGGCCCCTCACCCCGTTCTTTGAAGAATGTGCACGCCCGAATCCGTTTCAACAATGTCGCTAATCTCGCCAACATTCAAGCCAAAGGCAGCAGCTTCAAAGGGAGGGTGCATCTGTCCTTTACTAAAGTAGCCCAAGTCACCACCATGTGCGTGTGAAGAGTCGTCGCTTTCGGTTTCAGCCAATTCGCTCAATTTCACTTCGCCGTTGAGTATGCGGGCAAGGTGTTTCTTCAAGATTTGGATGGATTCGTCGCGAGAGATGGTGATGCCATCGGGAGATTTCCACGACCTGGGTTTACGAGACGCGTTGTTCTTGATCAACAAATGTGATATTCTGACCTTGCCGTCGGCATTGACCACTGGCTTGTTGCCATTGGCTCGGAATTTGGCGAGGTACTCTTCCAATGCTTTCTCGTCAGTCCCATATGGCGCTTCCCAAGATGACTCCTTGGTAGAAAGGTTTAAGAAATACTCTTTGTTGTGGGTCCTTGACACGCGGATGGCCCACATCGGTGGCAATCCAGTGTTTGTTACAGACATGGTGGACGGTAAGTGCGTTGCGTGTGGTGGAGTATGAGTGTTTGTTGATAGAGGTTTTTTTTTTCTTTTCCTCGCCTCTTCTCAAGCCTTGTTTCACGTGACTAAATGACAAGATGCAAATTCGTAGGGACCTTGGTGGATAGGTTAAATGATTGGTTTTAGTGGCTGATACAATCTAAATATTCGCTGTCCCCCTTTAGTTACCCCCCTCTAGTTAGCCCCCTTTAGTTTCTCCCCTTTAGTTACTCCCCTTTAGTTTCTCCCCCTCTAGTTTTGTCCAACTACTCCCCTTTCTGTTAATGCCGCCTTGACGTGCGAGTAAACACTGTCGACCGGCTCATCACACCTCACCGTCACCACCTTGCCCTGCTTTTCAAAATGGTCGACAACTGGCATGGAGACGTCGACAAACGTTCTGAATCTCTTTGTGATGCTCTCGACATTGTCGTCGCTTCTGCCGCTTGACTTGCCTCTTTCCAACAACCTCGCCAACATGACTTGTTCGGGGCATTCAAAAAACAACGTAAACGAAGATTTGGCAATGGTGTTTTCAAAGGTGGCGGCCTGGTCGAGCTTGCGGGGGAACCCGTCTATCAAAAACTTGGTAGAGCCGTTGCCATAGTTTTCCGTAATGGCGTTTTTCAACAACGCAACGGTAACCTCTTGGGGAACAATCACCCCTTCCTTGATGCAGTTGGCAATCAACTCGCCAAATTCAGACCCCGGTCTGTTTTGCTCCGCCCTGAGCAAGTCGCCGGCCGACAAGTGCACAAACTTGTAGTCTCTGACCAACTTTTCAGACTGCGTTCCCTTGCCGGACCCCGGGCCACCAAGAACAAAAATCACCGATATTTGGCCGTCTTTGAATGCTGGGGCGGTTGTCCCGGCAGCTTCGCTCGTGGCGTAGGTGTAAGCGGAGTAGGCCAAGGCGCCAACACCAGTACCTGCCAAAGCGTAGAGCAACGCGTTGCTCGATTTCGGCTGCGTAGGGATGGTTGATTGGAACCTCTTGTTCAATGGTCTGGCCAAGCTTCTGGTCAAGCTTCTGGCCAAGTGTCTCGACGTTGATCTAAACATGGGTGGTGGTGGTGTGGCTGTTTGAATTCACAGACTTTTTTCTTTTTTCTTTCTTCTTTCTTTTTTTTTCACTCTCCAATCTATTGGCGTAGTACACCTTATACACTATTTACTGATAGCTCTTCAATACATCGTCATTGTACCTTAAAAACCGACCATTGATATCGCTGGCCCAGCCTTTCAATGCCAAATTGGCAAGCACTGTGGCTGGCTCTTCTGGCTGTGCCAATTGCTTGTTCTCGTACAAGTCGACAAACCTCTGCAACCCCTCTTTGCTCATATCTTTACCAAACTTTTCCCGGATATCGCTTTGCATTTCAGTGTCGACGACACCAGGGGCTACGGCAATTGCATGGACGCTTTTGTTTTCTTCTTCAGCGGCCAAGGACAGAATCAAATGGTTGAGTGCGGCCTTGGAGCTTCCGTAGGCGTGCCAGCCACTGTATGCCTTTGTGGCTGCCCCTGACGATACTGCAATAAAGTTCCCCTTGGACTTTCTCAACGCGGGCAACGACTGCTGGATCAACTCAACCACGGAAAAGAAGTTGATATCGTAGAGTTTCTTCCATGCCTCGACGCCGTGCTTGTCAATAGGACCCACAGGCTCCAACACCCCGGCGTTGGCAATGACGGAGTTGAGCTGTCCGAACTGGGACTCGGCCAAGTCAACGGCCCGCTTGGATGTCGAGGGGTCGGTGATGTCTCCCGCCACTACTCCGACCCTGCCTTTGCCATACTTTTCCTCGAGTGACTCTAATGCAGATTGGGTTCTGGCGACAGCGACCACCTTGTTGGAGGGGTCTTGCAAGAGAATGTCAACAATTGCCCTTCCAATGCCTGATAAAGTTAGTGTCTGTTTAAGCAAAGTGCTTTTTGATACCGTACATACCTCTGGATGCGCCGGTGACAATAGTGACATGTACCATTGGAGGGTGTTCAAAGAGGTGGTGTAGAGAAGAAAAGGAAGAATTTGTTGGCGCGCGAAAGTGGGAAGCACAGTACTGCTGTGAATAAGCGGAATGCATGTGCACCAGGTGAGAAGAGCTGATTGGGGACGTTCAATCGCTTGGTCGCATGAGTCAGGTAATGTTGCTTTCCCAAACTTGCAAGAGCTAGGACTCGCCTAGAATGATAGCTATCCCTAATCTTCCTTGTTGCCGCCTTGCCGCGTCTCCCTTGCTGCCCACAACCCCAACACAAAGGTGTCTACAGTTTCGTCCCTCTTTTGGTTACAATTTCATTCAGACTCGCTATACTCCTTTAAAAGTGGCTTGCTGGCAGGTTCAAATGGGCGCCGCCGTCGATTGGGATGATGGCGCCGGTGAGGTAGTTGGACTGCTTGGCACACAAAAAGATCAACAAGTTTTGTAAATCCTCCTTCTCGCCCAACCTGCCCCTGGGGTTGGTTGAGATGAGGACTTCGCCAGCGGCTTCAATGACCCCATTGGACATTTTTGTGGGGAAGAACCCAGGGGCAATCGAGTTGACATTGATGTGTCTGGGGCCAAACTGGACCGCCAAGTTCTTGCTCAAGTGCGAGACGGCAGCCTTTGACGCCAAATATCCATACACGCCCCCGGCATCATTTGTCTTGAACCCGATGATCGAGGACATTATAATGATTCTCGATGGATCTTGCTGGGTGCCGGCACGTTCCAACAACGAGACAAACAACTTGACGGTGTGAAACACAGCGGTGACGTTCAAGTCAAGAACCTTTTTCACCGCTGAAACTGGGTGGTCCTCCAACGGAGCACCCCAAGTAGCGCCGGCATTGGCAATCAAAATGTCAACCTTGTCAACTTGTTTGGCCACTTCCTTGTAAAAGTTCTCGCACTGTTCCTCAACAGCAAGATCAGCCGCAATCGCGATAATCCGACAGCTCTTGCCGTTGTCGGCGGCCAACTGTTCCAAGTACCGCTTTGCCTCCTCGCATGCCTTGGCTTTTCTTGACGTGATGGCCACAACCGAAGCGCCGTTGAGCACCAATGCTTCTCCGCATTGGAGACCCAACCCGCGGGTTCCTCCTGTGACAACAGCAATCTTGCCTTGAACGTTAAAGTCTACCATGTTGTGTATATATATATGTGTGGATGAGTGCCTCTCTTTTTTTTTTGTTCTCTTTCTGGGGAGGATCGCAACTACTTTTTGTATGCGGGGGAGAAAAGTTGAAGTTCTCTGCGGGGGGAACACCCTCGGGCTTATAACAGAGAGCGGAGGTATGCTCCTGAGGAAGAAAAAAAATGTATACAAAGAGGAGAGGAGAGAAGACATTGGCGTGCTAGCAAAAAAGACGTTACTTTGACTTGCCGAGGGGGGGTTGATTCCTGCCTAGCCTAGATTCTGGAGTGCCTGCAACCATGGAGCTAGCTTTCGCTACTTGCTGCTCCCATCCCGCACGGAAAAATATCCAATTGTTCCGTTGCTGCTGCACCACCCGCTTTCGACAGCAACGGGGACATGGTTGTCATGGACGAGAGTTGTGGAAGCACTGGTAGTTCTGGACAACCAGAGGACCAAAGAGAGTGTGCGTATGTGTGACACGCTTTTCTTCTATATTCCCTAGACAGACACAGAACAAGCGCTCCCATTTAAGCGTCTGGTCCTCTTGTCTTCTGGACCTCTCTCCCCCCCTCCCCACACCTCTACTGTCGACGTAGCACCAACTTAAACACCAACTGTAAGCCAGGCACCATAGGGTTGGCCATGGCAATCGCAACCTCTTCATCAGACACCAACCGTATATCTTTTCCAGTAATGACTTGTGCGAGCTTGTTGGAGCCCTTGACGAAATCGCTGATTGACCACACCTCGATGGCCTCCTCGCACACGAGAAACAAGTGGTTATTCTCAAACCGGATCGACTTGGCCCTATACTCAAACACCAACACCGAGAACCTCGAGAGCTTGCCGTGCTTGTTGATAAAGACGGCAAAGTCGCTGTACACCAACAAAAACTCAGAATTGTTGCTCAACTTGAACATCCCCATCGGTTTGATATTTGCATTCACCAACCGGCGTATGGTTTCCACTTCGTCCGTGGCCGCCTTCTTGCCATACGGATCAACCTTCTTCCTGGTCTCGTCCGGCAATGGCAAGTCGGGCACCGACCTTGGATGTAGCTTGTCCAACTCGAGAATTTCAAACCCCTTATTGGTGTGAACAACAAACGACGAGTTGAATATGGATATTCCAAAACAGTCGGCCTGGATGTAAAACTTGCTGGCATCTTTGAACCGGCTAAACACGCCGTGGTTATCGGTCTCGGGGATCAAGACCTTAAAGTTGGTCGTGCCGGTGTTTTTCCTCTTGGCGTAAAACAACATGGTCATGTTCTTGTGCCGGCCCACAGAAAAGAACAAAACCTGCTCCTTTGAAATCGCGTGGCTCGTGAGCTCGGTCTTTGTCAACGTGTACACGTTGATGATTTGGTGGATGGGATACCACTTGAGATGCTTGTCGTTCAATACAACAACAATGCCAATCTCGGTATCAACGTGGATCTTGGTGAAATCGGCCCCGGCAATGATTTTCTTCCACCGGCTTCGCGACTCGCAGCAGTACATGCCGCCATCGAGACCAACGAGGTTGTACTTGAATCCCTTGTACTCAAATGAGCACACGCACTGCACCCGGCCGAAACTGACGTGGTTTCTCGCATTATCGTTGTTGTACAAATCGGGAATGAGGTGGAGCTGGTTCATCTTTTGCACCGAGTCCATGCAGGCGGCATATATCGGATCAAATAAAACACAGATTGGCAATTTTAGCACGCGGTTGCTAAACTCATAGGCAAAGCACGTATTGGAAATGATCCTGACCTCGTACGGGTCTGTGACTTGCAACTTCTTGCCCAAGTCGGATTTGGCGCCGGTGAAATAGCCGATCCACTTGCTTATTTCGCTTTCCGTTTTGCACGAAAACGTGTAGGTGTGCTTTGTTCTTCCAGCGTACCGGATCTTTAGTGAGTAGACAATCGACTCACCTTCTTCCATGCTAAGCGCGGTTGAGGGTCGTACTGGTGACGTCGATGGACCGGGAAGTGGCTTTGGCTGCAACCCCGGCGTAGTGCTGGTCGTCCTCTTTTCCTCAACAATCAAAAACTCAATTGGGATCGGGTCATCAACGATTTTGTACACGTACTCCAGCTTGTCCTTTTTCGATCTTTCTGTGACGAGCAAGTAGTTGTCGAGGAGGATGATATGGTTGATGGTGCTGGTGATTTTCAAGTCGCTCTTTCTGGTCAAGTCGCCACGGCAAATAAACCTTCGATTCGGGGAGTTCAATTTCAAGTTGATCTGGCGCACACCAGACTTCCATATAAGCTGACCCTTTAGAGCGCGGAGCGCATATGCATTGTCTGCCTCCCGCTTGGACTCGTTGATTCGATCGCCCAACTTTTTTATTGCATCGTGTGCTCGGGTCAAGGAGACATACTCCGGATCGCATTCGTTGTACTTGTCCTTGATCTCTTTCAACTGTAGCGGCAACTGCTGGTACCTTGAGTTGAAGGTGCTGGTGAACAAAATCGCCACATTCACCTTGAGTTCTTTGACCTTGGGTATGCCCGAAATGGTGTCGTCCACACGCGACTTTAGCGCCTCCACATTCATCAACTCTTCAATTGTGGGCATGCACCCCATATACTTTACCAAATGCGGTCTGGCTTTCACGGCCCAATCGCTGTAAATGTCGCCAATCTCCACCAAGTTGCTGATAAACTTTCCCTCAGAGACTAATATCCTCAACAACGGCTCAAGCAAGTGTGTCTGGTGGATTTTGACGAGCTCGCGCCCAGGCGCCACAACCTCCTCTTCAAACCGCCTGATCCGGGCATCGTCCTTTCCCAAAACCAATCTTGCTGCTTGAACAAACACCGGCGCCACCTCGTCCACCACACACGTTGCACGCTGTAGAAAGCTTTGCTCGAGCCGGGGCAAGTCAAAAATGTAGCACTGCTTCTTGACCAATCCGTGGTCCAAGCCCTGCAACTCCTCGGCGGTTATGTGCCAGTGGGTGTGCCAGTTCTTTTCCAACACGATTTCCTTGATGTTGGTTTGCTTCAATTTGAGTTCGTAGTTCCTGGCCCGGTTCAAGCCACAAGACGAGGAGTAGCAAAATGTGTCTTGCTTGGTGTGGGCAAAGACAGAGTAACACTTGGTGAGCTCGGGGAACACGCCACTGAGGTAGGCAAGGTCATCCATTGATACGTTTGATTTGTCGCCGAGATCCCTGTTTACAAGGACAATGGCGCCCGCCCGTTCGAAAGCGCCAACTGCAAGGTTGGCATGCCGCGTCACAATGTCCAATGTTTCGTCACTTCTGTGGAATGCCAACAATTTGATTAGCGCGTTTCGTAGTTCTTGCTTGGTTATGGATTCGTTGCGCAACCAGACTTTCAACCTCAAGCACCACCGGAAAAGCTCGGAGAGCGACCACACCTCGTGGCACATTTCGAAATGCTGCACCTGTAAGGAGGAAGAGCTAAACGGTAGCTGTGGTAACTCCAACGGCAAGGGTGGCAAAGTTTGCGGGGTCGGAAGCGCCACTGCTCCATATGGGGGGGTTACTGGCGGCTTTGTTTTTGGCAACTCGGGCAATATCGAATAGTCGAAATAGTCCGTTGCCGGTGATTCAGTCTCAAAGTACCCTTCGTCGTCGTCAAAACAAAAAGGGTTGTTTGACACGGGATAGTAGGAGGTGCGCGAGTGGATGGAGTTCCATCGTGACGGGTCATGCTCGCTGTCGCTGTACCCATTTGGCATGTTTGAGTGTTCGTACTCATAGGACGACTGCGATTTGACGCTGTGACGTTTCGGTGAAGGCGTCGGGCTATTGCCTTCACAGTCGTAGTAGTTTGGAGATGGTGATTGTTGGGCTGGAGACCGTGCTGGAGACCGTGCTGGAGACCGTGCTGGAGACCGTGCTGGAGACCGTACTGGCGACCGTGCCGGCAGTAACCGTCTCGGTAATTCGGTATACTGCATTTGTCTCGTTGGTGACCCAACGGGAGAGCCTAAATAGTGCAGGCGAGTGGGAATAACCGGCAACAGTCGTCTCGATTTCAAGTCAGGGACATTGTTCAACTTTGACGACGGCGACGAAACCGATTGGTGAATAATGTTTCTGGTCCGCAGCTGCGATGGGGAGTCCTCGACAAACGTAAACGTCTCATAATCGATAGACACCTCGTTGGCAATTTCTTCAACAGATTTGGTGGGATACGGCGGGGTGACTGAGGGAGATGGGTGCGATGTTGATCTCGAAAGGTGCTGGAATGACCGTTGCCTCCCGGATTCTCGGTCAATTTGTATTTGGACCCTCCCGTACGAGGAGGCAACTGGGGTTGTTTGCAACGAGGAATGGTTATACTCCCAGATTTCGCGCGGCCCACCGGGTTTGGGCGATTCGACAGACGTGAAGGATGTATCGAATGAATCGTCGACAAAGGGAAGTGGCTGTTGTGGGTGCTGTTGTTGCTGCTGTTGTTGCTGCTGTTGTTGTTGTTGCTGCTGCTGTTGTTGTTTTATTGGGGTTCTGATCTCGTAGTTGGCAAGCGAATGCCACAGTGGTGACCTAGAATATTGTTCCGGTGAAGGAGAGGCGTCTAGGCTCGCGTGCTGGTTGCCATTGACCAGCAGCTGCAGATCGGGAGGGTTTGCCTCTGATACCATAAATTCCGGCGGTGGTTTTCTTCTTAGTGCCTTCTTTCCCGAAGTGGACATGGCGGAGTTGATGATGATAATAATAATAATACAGTGGGCCACCCAATGTGCAACGTTTATAATGACAGTAGCAATAGGATACAATTGGGGGGGAGGGGATAGGCTTCTTCAAAGAATAACAAAAAATTCAGGTCAACTTTACATCTAGTGGAGTTTGTGGCTTTTGTGTCCTTACGAAAGGCCAAAAAAAAAGACAAAAACATCAACTGAGGGGATCAATTGGGGAGAGCATCCAGATCACGTGATTGGCCCCCATTTTGAAGATATATACCTCCCAGTCGTCTGCTGTGGTTGATGGGAAGTGATCAATAGAAGAGGATGGGCGGGGGTGGTTGTAACTATTTTTGGAGGGAGGGGCGGCTCAATGGCGGGATGCTTGAGAAGCTAGCAGTCCCTTTTTTTGGAAGTGATAAATCTTAGTGGCAATACAAGATGTTGCATGGTGTATTGAAGGCCGGTTTGGGTTTTAAGCATGTAGTTATAGACTCAAACAGCTACACCGGACACAATGCCTGCTCCGTTAGCTCTCCCTCTCTCTCTCTCCCTCTCTCTCTCTCCCTCTCTCTCTCTCTCTCTCTGCATGTTGCTTACTGACGCGTGGGTACACGCCAAAAAAAAAATCCTGGCAAACAGTTGTACAACAAGAACAACAACAAAAAGAACAGACGCATCTCTTTTCAATCAAATGTCATACACCAAAGAGATTACGAAGCTTGTTGCTGAGGGATCGAGAGCATACTCTGCCAGAGATTTTGATTTGGCATCTGAAAAGTATGGGGAAGCGTGTGAGAAATACTCGGCTGACAACGACACCGACGATGCTGATTTGTTGCTCTTGTACGGAAAAGCCGTGTTTCAAAGTGGCGTTGCCAGGTCAGAAGTGTTTGGCGGTGCTGCACCAGCTGGAGTAGGAGAATCCGAACAAGGAGAGGAAGAAGGAAAGGAGGGGGAGGGAGAGGATGGAGAAGAAGAGGAGGAAGAGATAAATGGTGGAGACAAGTTTCAGTTTTATGATGCTGAGCCAGTTGGTGGTGGTGAGCTGCCACAGGAGGTGGAGGAGGAGGAGGAGGAGGAGGAAGAAGAAAATGATGGAGACCACCAGGCACCCCCCTTGGCGGAAGGCGAAGCAGATGCCAATCCGGAGCAGGACCAAGAGCAAGGCGAGGTTGAGGAAGAAAAGGGGGATTTTGAAATTGCGTGGGAGATCTTGGACTCGGCCCGGTACTTGTTGGAAGAAAAGCTTGCCGGTCTAGGCAAAGACGGGTTGACGGTGCCGTACCTTGCCAGTGAGAACGACTCTACAGACAATGAATACGTAATCACATACAAGAAGTTGTCAGAAACATACGACATTTTGGGGGAGGTTTCGTTGGAAGCGGAAAACTTTGCCCAGGCTGCGACTGATTTGGAGCAGAGTCTCAAGGTTAGGTCTGAGTTGTACCCAGAAACGTCGCCATTGATATCGGAGTCGCACTACAAGTTGTCGTTGGCACTCGAGTTTTGCGGCGAGCCGGACCTGAGAGTAGCCGCAGCAAAGCAGATGAAGTTGGCCATCGAGTCGGTGCAAGCCAGAAACAAAAATGAGACCGATGGGTTGGTGCAAAAGGATAATGAGGAGATGATTCAGGAAATGGAGGAAAAGTACCAGGAATTGCTCAAAGACCCCGAGGAAGAGCTCAAAAGGCAGCAGGTGGACATAATCAGGGGCATACTCGGCGACCAATCCCATGCTCCTGGAACTGCTCCTGTAACTGCTCCTGGAACTGCTCCTGGAACTGCCCCTGGAACTGCTATTGTCAACAACATCAACTCGATTGTCAAAAAGAAGCAAAAGACGGAAGTGAATGACTTGTCTGGGTTGGTGAGAAAGAGGAAATCGCCAGCTGAATCGGAAGGTGAGGGTAGCAGTAAAAAGGGAAAGCCATAGTGAATGTGTAGAGTGTGTACTTATTATATGGACTAAGGCAAAGGAGAAAAAGGTGCCGAGCCAGGATTCCAAGCAAAACCAAGAAAAGAAAGTACAACTCCGAGGTCCGAGGTGACTATGAATCATGCCACCCTTTTTCAATATTTTGCACAATCCAAACACCCCCTTTAAAAAAAAAAAAAAAAAAAAAAAAAGAAGAATAGGGGGGAGAAGGAACATGTTGGGGCGTTAGGGGGAAGAGGGGAGGCTGTTCTTTTCCAAACACCTGATCATATAGTCGTCTCCTTTAATGTCTACACGTATGGTTGTTGTTGAACCACCATCTCTGTATGAACCACCATCTCTGTATGACTTGGGTGTCCTGAACGGCTCCCCTTCGTCCATGAAACCAACCGTCGGTGTTTTCTGCTCCATTTGGAAATACTGGGCGGCAGAATGGGCGTAAGGAAGTTGCTGGGCAATGTAGCCTCGGAGTTTCCCACAAAGAGTGAGAGAAAAAAAGGTGGCAGTGTGCGAATGTCGGGCCCGGGAATAGCGAGGCAACAAGAAAAATTAGCAGTGCATATGATTTGTGGGGCGTGTGGTGAGGTTACAGACACAGGCAGAAATGGAACAAGAAATAATATAAAAAGATCCCGGGACTCAAGAAGTAAGCAGACGGGGTAAGGAACTCCTAGCATATACTACACGGGCGCACTCAGACCAGCTCCTTCCTCTCTCTCTCTTTTGTATCTTGTGCCTCTGTCTGCTCCTTTGAGGAGCGGGCGAGCGGTAGAGAAAATGGGCCCTAACCATAGTGGGATTGTGGTCTCCCTCTATCCGAGGCTATACAAAAAAAACCTGCTCCTGCATACTCACACTCACACTCACATTCACCAAAAAAGAAAATCTGGGGAAGGAATTTATTTTTTTTTTCACACTCAGTTTTCATTGCCCATTTCATTTCATTTCATTGCCCATTTATATTATTATTTTTTTTTCCGGTTTCGGGATCACGGTATGTTGGGGTCACCTTTTATGCTTGGCCCATTGGTATAAATACCAACCCCCATACCTCCCTCCCCCTTCCCTTGTCTCAGGTATCTTTTTTTTTTTCACTTTCTCCGTTCTGTAACTTTTACCCCTGTTACAACCCGGTACTCTCCCATATTATAAAGCAACCATGCCTTACACAAAGATTGACATTGACGAAGAAGACAAGTTCTTCAAGGAACAAGTTGCCGAAATCAAAAAGTGGTGGGCCGAGCCAAGATGGAACAAGACCAAGAGAATCTACTCGGCCGAGGACATTGCCAGAAAGAGAGGTACTCTCAAGATTGACTACCCCTCGTCTCAACAAGCCGACAAGTTGTACAGCCTCTTGCAAAAGCACGACGCCAACAAGACTGCCTCCTTTACATTTGGCGCCTTGGACCCCATCCATGTGGCTCAAATGGCAAAGTACTTGGACAGTATCTATGTTTCCGGCTGGCAATGTTCGTCCACCGCGTCCACCTCCAACGAGCCCTCGCCAGATTTGGCTGACTACCCCATGGACACGGTCCCCAACAAGGTTGAGCACTTGTGGTTTGCCCAGTTGTTCCACGACAGAAAGCAAAGAGAGGAAAGGTTGGGCTTGTCCAAGGAGGAAAGAGCCAGAACCCCCTACATTGACTTTTTGAGACCCATTGTTGCCGACGCCGACACGGGCCACGGTGGTATCACTGCCATCCTCAAGTTGACCAAGTTGTTTGTCGAAAGAGGCGCTGCCGGTATCCACATTGAAGACCAAGCCCCCGGCACCAAAAAGTGTGGCCACATGGCTGGTAAGGTTTTGGTTCCAGTGCAGGAACACATCAACAGATTGGTGGCCATTAGAGCCTCGGCCGATATGTTGGGTTCCAACTTGTTGGCTGTGGCCAGAACCGACTCGGAGGCTGCCACCTTGATCACCTCCACCATTGACCACAGAGACCACTACTTTATCCAGGGTGCCACCAACCCCGATGTGGGCGACTTGGCTGCCTTGATGGCTGAAGCCGAAGCCAATGGCATTTACGGTGACGCCTTGGGCAGAATCGAGACCGAGTGGACAAAGAAGGCAGGCTTGAAGTTGTTCCACGAAGCCGTCATTGACAAGATCAACAGCGGCAACTACTCCAACAAGAGTGCGTTGATTAAGAAGTTTACCGACAAGGTCACCCCCTTGTCCAACACCTCCAACAAGGAGGCAAGAAAGTTGGCCAAGGAGTTGATTGGCGAGGAGGTTTACTTTAACTGGGACGTTGCCAGAGCCAGAGAGGGATACTACAGATACCAGGGCGGTACCCAGTGTGCCGTCATGAGGGGCAGAGCCTTTGCTCCATACGCCGACTTGATCTGGATGGAGTCTGCTTTGCCAGACTATAACCAGGCCAAGGAGTTTGCTGACGGTGTCAAGGCTGCCTACCCCAACCAGTGGTTGGCTTACAACTTGTCGCCATCGTTCAACTGGAACAAGGCCATGCCCCCCCACGAACAAGAAACCTACATCTCCAGATTGGGCCAGTTGGGCTACGTGTGGCAATTCATCACCCTTGCCGGCTTGCACACCACCGCCTTGGCTGTCGACGACTTTTCCAACCAGTACTCGCAGATTGGCATGAGGGCCTATGGCCAAAGCGTGCAGCAACCGGAAATTGAAAAGGGCGTTGAGGTTGTCAAGCATCAAAAGTGGTCGGGTGCCAACTACATTGACGGCTTGTTGAAGATGGTCAGCGGTGGTGTCACCTCCACTGCTGCCATGGGTGCTGGTGTCACTGAGGACCAATTTAAGGAAAAGATTTAAACTGGGGGTTGTACCTATTTATTTATATATATTTATATCGAACCAGAACAATAGTCACGTTATTTATATGAAGCCATACCAAAGGTGGCTACTAGTTATAGTGATGCTGTGACTACAATGAAGTGTGTCCGTCACGCTTGTCTTGGCAAGCTGTATAAATCAACACAAGAAACAAAGCCGTCTTTATCGTTCTTGTTGTACTTGTGGTTGTACTTGTTGTTGTACTTGTTGTCGTTGTTGCTGTTGTTGTTGTTGTTGTTGTCGTTGTTGTCGTTATTGTCGTTATTGTTGAAATGGTTGTTGTTGTACTTGTCGGTGTCGCTGCTTTCCTTCTTGCCGTTTTCGTTCAATTCAAAGTCTTTGTTGTTGCGCTGGTATCATTCCAGCTAGTAGTATTGCCTGAGATAATGCATGTTGTCGTGCTGGTTCCGGCCGTGCTAGCATTTTGGCTAGTTCTTGTGCTCCGTCCTTTATCCTTCTTTCATAACTCCTCTTACTTGCTTCAAACCCAACCTTCAGTGCCCATTCTCTTTCTGAAAGCAGCTGCTCCTCTTGTAAATGTGACTGTTCCAATTCTAAAGAGCGCTGTTCGTAACTGGCTTTCTGACTGTCCATTTTGTTTCACACTCAGTATAGTTTTTGGGAATGAAGCTGTTCTACAATGAAACAGAAACGTAGACAGGGTATATTTATACTGGCAGGCATGCCTAAAATGTATTTATTGTAGCATATTGTAGCGCAACGACTATTTGACACAAAAAGACTTCATACAGCAAGAACAAAACGGTAACCAATGGTACGATACTGCTTGCTATCTGCTCGCTATTATTTAGAGCTTGACTCCTCCGATTGCGGATTTCACTTCAGAGCACCACGAAACAACCGTTTGAACCTGCCACATATGCCATTGCTACTGTCGACAGATTGACCCACATTCTGAGCAGCTTTGTGCCTCGTACTTTGGCCTTGAGGGGTTTGTTGGTTGCCCAAGCTTGGCTGTGCTGGCACCTGTGCTGGCGCCTGTGCTGGTACCTGTGCTGGTACCTGTGCTGGCACCTGTGCTGGCACCTGTGCTGGCACCTGTGCTGGCACCTGTGGTGGTACCTGTGCTGGCACATGTGGTGGTAGTGGCACCTGTGCTGGAACTGCTGCGAGTACTCTTACTAGTGCTAGTGCCAAATCTAGGGGCAGTGGCTGCTGCTGCTGCTGCGACTGTGGTTGTGCTAGTTCTCGTATAATGGAATGCACTAGTTCTAGTGGCAGTAGGTCCGTAAGCTCCTGCAACTGTGAGACAGTCATTGTTTCCGCACCCGCGGGTGGCATAGAATAAACTGGTGGTGGTGTGGCAGCGATGGTGACGGGGTGTGGTTGTGCTTGGTATTGCGCTCCAGCTTCCACAGGTAAAAAACTCATTGTGGGATATTTACCAAGGTAAGAACCATTCTCTGGTATAGCAAGAACCAATATATACTGGCTGCAAATTTTTGTTATGCTGTGTCTGAGAAAAGAAAGAATTAAGGAGCAAAGCTAGCAAGTTGATAATTATCTTATGAGCTT
The DNA here is from genome assembly GCA_030585045.1 of Zhuliangozyma parablackwelliae. NCBI lineage: Eukaryota > Fungi > Ascomycota > Pichiomycetes > Serinales > Debaryomycetaceae > Zhuliangozyma > Zhuliangozyma parablackwelliae. The sequence continues at coordinate 28,835 of JAJMCF010001837.1, read as the reverse complement.
GATAAATTGGTCGAGCGGGTGAAAAGGGCAAGTGAGCGAGTCAAAGACAATGTTAATACTGTTGAGTTGCCCAGCACGTACATTAACTAAACAAAAATAGGGAAGATAAGAACAACCGAGCTAATCACCCATAGAGCAACTCAGTCTGGGTGGCTCGAGTTACTTCAGCCTGTTTAGGAAGTTGTTCTTCTATGATGGTCTTCAACTCGGCTAATTCCCATTCCCACTTCGTTTCGTTTTGGTTCGGCTCGATCAGCCGTTGGGAAAGCATATCATTTTTGACTGCACCTCGGTATCTCTCTGGACCCCTTGGGTGTTTCAGTGCGCAATGCTTCCTTCCTAGTTTCCATATATTTTACTTTTGGTCCAACGAGTGTGACCCGACTAAAGTCGATAATTACCCAAACAGATATGAAATCGGCGATGGCAGAGATGCTGCTGCTGCTGCTTCAGACCCGCTTGGTACAGTCACACCTCCTTCTGCTGCGGGTTCAGGCCGGCTTCGTGGGGTCTCAATTTCTTCTGTTGCAGACCCACCTTCTGCTCGTACTCTCCACTTTGTCTTAATTTACTCATCCCCCGTTTTAATGATTCTCTAAATTTGCCCATCCTTGTTCACGTTGTAGATGCTTGTGGTATGGCAGCAACAAATTATTCTGTCTCAAAATATGGGAGCGCGTAGAAAATTCAAAAAGTGTCTACACACACACACCTCTTCTAAGCTATCCACCGCGTTGATCCCATGGGGTTCATAAGTCCCGGAAAGTCATTCAAGCGGAAGAGGGTGCGAAATCAAGTACCGGTCTTAACCCAGAGTGTGCTTGGTACCCCCCTTCCCAGTAAGAGGGCCCCTGCCCATCAGGCAACGCTAACCACCCTCCCCGATGAGTTGATTAGAAAAATTTTTGTACATGCTGGCCCCGACTGCAGCTTACCTTTGGCAAGCCGAGACTTGAACCGGTTGTTGAGGTACAGGAGTGGGCCCTCGAGCTCTCCGCGGTACAACCATGCACTAGCGATGGAAATAATACACGCCCACTTTCTCGTTGACCTAAACACAAGGGTGAATTGCGAGTTGGCATATACAAAGTTGGACCATTACTGGACCAAGTTGAAGCAGTACGATACCGAGGAATACAGCAAGAGCCCTCATTGGAAAAAGCTAAGAGGAAACTTTGACATGGTTAGAGGTATTTTGCAGGAGTACTCGTGTGACCAGCCAACTGCAGTTTCGGATCGCATTCTCCAGTACAAGTTCATATCTGAGGAATTGTTGGTCAGGATTGGCAAGGGTATGTTTAACCTTGACATTCGAACGTCTGCTGAGATTGCGTTGCAGCGAAAATGGAGGCTACGGGTTTTGCGGTTCAAGTTTCGAGAAATGGGGACAAATTTGCATCATTTGGAGCAGTACGTGGCCAACGAGCGACACTCTGAAGGGGGAGGAAGAGGAGGGGCAGAGGTAGGTTCTGTGGCTGGGGAAGGAGAAGACCCCCCAATGGGTGCGACTGATTTGGAGTCGGTGAAACGGAATTTACTCCCTGAACCCGTCAGCAACGACAACCCCGCACTTCCCGTTTATGACGACGAGGCTCTTGAGGAGTTTGGCATCACCAATGAGGCATCCGAAATGTGGAAGTCGGCTTCTGGCCTTATTGAGCCGTTGTATTGGCCCCTGCTTGCCCGCGGAGAGCTCGGGCGAATCCAGCTCCCGCGCCGAATAATCGTCAACTGTCTACGATCCAAAAGAGACATGTCGCTCGTTTACCATTTGTTTTCTCATTTTGATTGCGCCAAGCAGGACGGTACCAGCGCAATACTGGGCATTCTACTGTCGGTAAAGGCGCACCATCACTCTTTTGAGCGTGGTAGTCTCTCGAGCATCTTTAAGCACTTGTTTGAAAGGCGCTTGTGCACATGTCCCCGTGACGACGTTGTATGCGACGCGTTTGAGATTTATGATGAACTTCTGAGGCGGGGGGTGGATGTTGCCGAGTTTTGTCAGGCGCTCGATGCCCTTGTTCTGTTTTACACCAGCCATTCGCACACCGACGGCACCCGGCAGTTGTGGGAGACGCTTATGAGGCTAAAGAACATGCACTTGATTGAGCTTCTTTCTAGACACGACACCAATCCCGACTATGACATTCTACACAGGTATTCCTGAACCCCCATGGAGGCGTTTCACAATGGGGTAAGTTCTCCACCATTGCATTTTTTTTTACATATATGTCCATTTGACAAAGTCAAAGAAGAAAAAGTCTTTCATGTACTGTACATTATCTACTCCCAATACATTTAGTAATGTTGGTCCATGATTGGATGTTGCTGCTGTTGTGGTGGTGGTTGTTGCTGCTGTTGCTGTTGCTGCTGCTGTTGTTGTTGTTGCTGCTGCTGTTGCTGTTGTTGCTGCTGGTAAGGATCGTTCAACTGGTGCGGAATTGAGGCTGCTGGCAAGGTGATTTCGTGAAACCAGGGATGTTGTAACGCCTGTCTCGCAGTGATTCGCGCCTCCGGTCTCATCTGCAACAAACTCTGTAGCAAGTTCAACCCCATCGAGTCCAAGTTGGGCACAATGAGCCGCAAGTCCTGGGGAACGAAAATCTGCCAGTTGTTCTTGTAGTTTGCGTATTGGCTGACGCCAGGCCACGTTCTTTCGTTTGGCGTGCCCATCAACCGGAAAATCTTGATCAATTGGTCGTCATTGGCCGTGCCGGGGAAAAGCGGCTTGCCCGTGCACATCTCCGCCATTATACAGCCAGCTGACCAGATATCGATGGACGTGGTGTACGCCCTAGAGCCAAGCAAAACATCGGGCGCTCTGTACCACAACGTGACCACCTCGTTGGAAAAGGTGTTGAACGGAATGCCAAACGCCCGGGCAAGACCAAAGTCACCCAACTTCAACTCCCCCTTGTTGTTGATAAGCAAGTTCTGGGGCTTCAAGTCACGGTGCAACACCCGGTTGTCGTGGCAAAACATGATGCCCTTCAAGAGCTGAAACATAAACGACTTGACAATCTTCAAGTCCAATGCCCCCTGGCTGCCGTGCACCTCCATGTACTTTTTCAAGTCCTTGTCCATATACTCAAACACGAGGGTGAGCTTGTTTTCCGTGTGTATGACATCGTACAACGTGACAATGTTGTCGTGGTCCAACTCCTTCATCAACGAGATTTCTCTTATCGCTGTCGACGGTGTTCCTTCCTCTGAATCTAGATTGATTTCCTTCAAGGCGACCAAAGCGCCCGTAGCCCGGTTTCTTCCCTTGTACACCGTGGCATACGTGCCCTCGCCTAGCTTTTCAAGCTGTTGAAATCTGCGCTGCAGTTAGTATATGTCGTGTTGGCGGGTGGTGGGTAGTGGGTGTTCTTATCCCACTCCTCTCCCTCTCTCTCTCTCTTCCCCTTTTTTTTGTACCACATACTGTGAGGATGAGCCGGTCATGGTGGTTGGGTCTATATATCGATTACGTTGTTGGATTTGTCCAGCCTCCTTTTTTTTTTTATCTTTTTTTTTTTTTTGTATTGCTAGCCTCAAACTTCTAGAACGAGTTAAATTACCCACATGGTAGCATGGCGCTCCCCTTAGTGTCTCCTTGGCTCTTTCGCCATCAATTGCATCGAGCTATTGACCCACTCGTCGGCACCGCCTTCCATGGCAATTATATCCAATACCCGGAGCTGCTTCACATGCTCCGTCTCAACAATCCTCACGTTGCTCATTATGGCGGCATTTCTTGTGCTGGGAATACGCAACATCTCCATCTCCGTCTTCCATCCATTGGCAACGGCCATGTCTTCAACCTTCTCGACCAATCCCGCATAGGCCGAAGTAATCCCCAGAAACTTGGACGGGTACCTTCGCTTGGTGCCATTCAACGCGTGCGAACAGCAGGGAAGCACAAAAAACGGATACCCAAGCAATGGTATCCAACATGTCAACTCGTCCGAATGGTTGCCGATGATAAACGTGCACGGTGGGAAATCGGCGGTGCACACGAGGGGAGACTCAAGTAGCTCCTTGGACGTATAATTGCCCCAGTGCCTCCCGTTATCGGCCGCATCGCCCATTTTGGACATTGGATGCGGCTGGAGAAGAATCTTTGGCACAATGATTTGCTCGTGTAGAGCGTTCCTCACATTCTCGGGGTACGTGCCCCATGACTTTCTTGCCCTGGCATCAATGCCCTGGCCCTTGTACCCCTCCATCACAAGGATGTACACAAGGAACCCGTTTCCGCAGCCCAAATCTCGAAACTCAAAGTCCGTGAACCCCTTGATCTTCCAGTACTCAATGAGAAACGCAGCAATGGCCAAGTCCTCAAACACATGCTTGGTCGGGTCGGTGCTTTCAATCCACGAGTCGACAAAATGCGAGTACTTTTGCTTCATCTGGATATACCTATTCTGAAACTCCACCCGGGGCACCACCAAATCGTGGTTGACTCGTTTCTTGTAGCCCTGCCACACCCCGTGGGAATGCTTCATTGAAGTTTGCAAGAGTCGGAACGCTGTTCTTACTGGCCTCTCATCCTCCGGCATGCCGTCCTCCCAGGGTAAGTAGTGGACAGAAACGGTGTGCTCGTGGTAGAGTATCCCTACCGCATAGACGGGCGGCAAGTAGAATGGGGTCTCATCCTTGTCTTTGATGTGCGGTATGTAAACAACAAGGTATGTGGTTTCGTCACCGGCACCGGCACCGGCACCGGGCCCGCCCAACACCAAGCATGTCTGGTTGATAACATAGTCCTTGTAGGGGTTTCTGGGAATGATGCGCCTAATAATCTCGCGCTTTTTCGACAACCCAAGTCCGCAGGGTACGGTTCTCACCTCCATGTCCTCCAAATCACGCATGCACACTCCCTCTTCAAACTCGGGCTTCAAGATCTTGGATACAAACACCGTGTCTCCGTCTGCGGAGTAGGAGGTTTCCTTTAGTATATCTGCTCTCAAGATGACTGTGGAGTTGATATTCGGCTCCCGGATAAGGTTCAACATGGCGGTCTCGTAGCTCGCCACGTCAAAGTTGACCTGGTCGGAATTCATGCAAATCCATGGCTCGCCTAAGATCGATGGCTTCATTCTTCTTCGATGAGGTGAAAGAGTGTCTAGCTTTTTTTTTTTTTCTTTTCTTCCTCTTTAATGGACCCCGAGATCCAACCAGCCCAGCCAATATATACCCCCACCCCCGGCCGCCAATGCTGTTCTTAGTATTGTCGTTGTTTCGTGGAGCGCGTGGGTTTGTGTCTTCACGCCAGGCAATATGTGCCAAGTATACCGCTGTACAAGAAATGTGTATTGGCTGAGAGTCAAGCGCAATTTGGCTACAACAATCACACGATTAGACAACCTACACGAAAGAGCGAATTTCCCCAGCCTGTTTCTTACCATCCCAGGCCCTGGTGACTGTTTGACACGGGTATGAATCAACACTCCAATCGCCGTATAATAAACTCCCTGTCACAGACGGCAGCAGTGTCCATCAACAAACACGGCCTCAACAATTAGGGTCCTGCAGGTTGTTGAAAGCTTAAAATGTCAACAATGGATGGAGCAAGAGCCGTCTCGCCCTCTACTTGGATCGATTGCTTCAATACGGCGTGTCTGTGTCCTCACAAGTCAATGAAATACACGTCCGTGATGTCGCTATACTTGTGCCTCTTATAACAGTAGTGGCACTTGAACATATCCAACCCCTTTTTGGACAAGTGCCATATGCTGTCCCGCAACGCCAAATGCTGACAGTAGTTTAGCACTACAGCCTGGCTGGCCAGGGGGTTGCCCACGGCTCTTCCCTTCCCGTCTTCAATCTCCGTTATCGGTATAAGCTGCTCCCTCGAAACGGGGCAGATGAATATCGGGTGGCACTGGAACAAGAACCGGTTGGAGTCCGGTAGTTGGAAAGGGAGATCATAATGAAAACTAGCAACCGCGTTTTCGGCCTCGTCCTTGGCCTTCTTGAACTTTGATTGGATCTGGTTGTACTTGTAGAACGCCGGTAAGTAGATGTGCCCCGCAAGAATGCTTTGGAACAACGACGAGTCATTCAGCAACTTCAAGTCCTTGCAGTACTCGCTGATAAACTCGTTGGACAAGTTCACAAACAAGCTTTGCCTGTCGTGTATCCTCTCAAAGCTTTCTAGCAACTCGTTGACAAACAGCACCTCGCTCTTGTTTCTCCTTTGCTCGTTCTCGGCAACAAACCCACTCTTCATCTTCTCCATGAATTCACGCACAAGCTTCACCATATGTTTGCTCGAGAAGTCGTCCTCAACCTTGAACAATAATAGGGTCATGAGCGGCGCAATCTCGTTTAGATAGTCCCTAAAGAACCTCCAGAAGTTGTCCTTGGAATACAAGTACGCAGCAAGCGTGTCGTTGAGGGTAAACTCCGAGTTCTTGCCATTGAGGAGTATGGTAAACTGCAACATGTGGAACTTGAACTCGATGCTCGAAGTCTCGGCCCCGCTCAACGCGTTGGCATTGTACCGGTCATTGAACCACTTCAATGCCACCGTGAGGTCGTGGTTACCGACAATGTCCCCCACTATGCCATTGAGTGCTTCGAATTTGGACAATAGAACCTCGTCTATGATAAGGTGTGACGGTGCCAGTGGCAGTGACGGCGATGGCAATGGCGATGGCAATGGCGATGGCAATGGCGATGGCAATGGTGGCGACAACTCTTTTACTATCTCGGAAACGACGCCGCACTGGCCAATCTTTAGCATATGGAGTATAATTGCTTTGAGTAGCTCGTCTCTGTTCTCAGACTCCTCCGACGGGCCCGGTTTCGTGATTGGGTAGCTGCTTAGCAGTAACGGGTACGTGTAAGCGTCATCTAGCTCCACACTGAACCTGGGGTTGTTGATGCTCTTGGTAAACTTGTTCGTGGCCGAGTTGTAGGACTTTAATCGCAGGATTGATGTCTTGTACCATTTGTCCGATAGCTTCAGCACCTTTTCAACAGGAATATTCCTTTGCTGCTCCAACTCTGCTTCAATCTGCCTCATCTCCCCCAAAAAGTTGTCGCAATCGGAGAGCAAGGAGTCTAAGCTGTCTTTTCCGGCTGCAGTAAGTGCTGTCACGTCGGTGGTGAGCGTGTCTAGCAAGGAAGTCATGGTTTACGTGTGTCTGTGTCTCTGTATGTGTTTGTGTCTGTCTGGGGTTGCTTGGTCAGGGGGGGAGGGGAGGGGATAAGCTCAGTTGTGGAGATTTGCCTTTTTTTTTTTTTTTGGGAAACATTATGAATGCCTTCACACCCCCTTGATGAGTAATGGAGAGACAAGCAGGGGTATATGACCTCAGACGTAATGATGTGTCCCATACACGTTGCAAGCACACCCACTATCTGCTCTTTACGTAGGCCACCCCACGCCACCGTTTTGTCCCAAGTGTTTCCCTACTATATACGCCTATCTCTATTTGGCTAAGCACCCTCTGGCGCATCTGCTTGCTGGGGGGAAACGCCTCTGCAGCCAACAATGCGCGCGTCCCTTCTTGATTTCTAATGCCTCATATATCCAAGTAGTCGGCTTTGACCAACAACTCCAATGCCAAATGAGTTGGAATGTTGAACTCGGGCACGTCTCCTGAATCAGCCACCGTCTTGTACTTGTAGTGATAGTAGAGGTACTCCACAATGCACTCCAATATGTCGCCATCCATGTCGAGGTCTATCCTTCCTGTCTTTCCTTCCTCAAATCCCTGCGACAACCTAAGCACCGAAGATATGGACGCGACGTCCTTCAACACAATATGTCTGAACCCGTCCGATGAGACCAAAGTGACGTATTCTCTATCCATATTTGCTCCTGACTGAATCTGTTCTTGGTCGCTGTGTCCCGTTCACGCTCCCGTTTCCAGTTTATCAAAAAAAAAGTCAATCCAATTTCGTGTGCGAGTTTCTTCCCCATCAGTGCAATGCCCCAGAATCCATCGTTCAATTGGCTGAAACTATCCAATGTCTACTACTCCATACGTACTTGCTACGAGGAGCTGCTTGACTTGCTAAACTACAACGTTGCCCTATCGGCAAATGCCACGCTCGTGGCCATCGCGTCAAAGTATGTGCCACACCCCAATCTAATTGAAATCTACTCGGCCAGTGGCAGCAAGGTATGGTCCATTGTGTACAACAGCACCGCAGAGGAGTACATTCACAGTTTCCATTTCAAAGATGAAGACTTGGTGGTGGTGTTGTCCAGCGGCGTTTACCGGTACTACTATGACCTCATGGGCAACTTTAACGAGTACAAATTCAAGGAAAACACCATTGTTTTGGACAACGTTGAGAATGGAAGCGTGGCAGCCAAAGTGATTACCAATTTGGAAACCAACAACACCGAAGAAGTCAGCACCATTGAAGACGTGGACCTATGGCAAAAGTACTTGGTTTTGCGCATGAGCGATAGACTCGTCATTGTGGATTTGGACACGCACAAGAACTACGAGCTACCGATGAAACACCAAATAACGGCATTCTGTATCCAGTCGGAGATGGTGATACAAGCGGCGCATAACAACACCATCTTGTCGATATCGGTCGACTTTGGCTTGTCCTCGTTTGAGATTGTCGACCAGGAGTTCACCGACGGGCCCTTTGAGTCCATAGCGGTGTCTCCCAACGGCCAGCTCGTTGCCTTGTACAGCAGGGGGAAAAAGATCTTTGTCATCAACAAGACTTTTTCACGGGTGCTATTGGAGTACGACACATCAAACGAGTCTGGCTCGCCGTATCAAATTGAATGGTGCGGCAACGACGCCATCGTGTTGTCGTTCAAGGACGAGATCAAGCTTATTGGCCCCGGCCAGCAAAGCATTTCCTTCTTTTACGACATTGAAGAGGAAGACTTTGACTTGGACAACCTCCTCAAGCCCAACCTCTCGTTTGTGGTGCCGGTCCTTCAAACTGCCGTGGACGGGATCCGGATCCTTACCAACAAGGTGCAGTTTCTCAGCCGCGTGCCCGAATCGAGTGTGCAGATGTACCAGGTGGGGCTGACGGAGCCAAGCAGCCTCTTGGTGGACTGCATCGACAAGTTTGCCTCGAACGCATCCAAAGCCGACGCCAACATCTCCATATTGCGGTCCGACGGTACGTTATTGCTCGCTATGGAAGACTGTCTAGACGTTGCTCTTGAAGAGTTCAACGTGGTGTGGCAAAAGCGGGCATTGAAGGCAGTGTCGTTCGGGAAGGTGTACTACGACGATGGCTACTTTGATGCGGAAAGGTACTTGCTGGTCTTGAACACCATCCAGGTGTTGAACCAATTGAGGGCACCTGAACTTGGGTTGTTCCTCACTCACCAAGAGGTGAAGAGCATAGGGTGGGACGGGGTGATTGGGATGTTGCTACGCCGGAACCAGCACCTTTTAGCAATCAAGATTGCAAACAAGTTGGCGCTTGACGACTCCGCGGTATATGTCCACTGGTGCTGCTACAAGATCAGGAAGGAGATGAACATGTCGGACCTGGAGTTGTTGAGCGTGGTCAAGGAAAGGTTACCCCGTCACGTCACCGTGGAGGAGATCAGCAGCGTTGCCCACGAGGAAGGCAGGGATGCGTTGTGCAAGCAGTTGGTCAACCTTGAGCCCTCGGTTGTCAAGAAAGTATCCCAGTTGTTGGGCTATGGTGAAGCAGAGTTGGCGTTGATCAAGGCATTACAAGCCGGACACTACGACTTGGCAAAGTTGACCTTGTTGCAGTTGCAGTCAACGTTGTCGGTGTCGCAGTTTTTCCGGGTCTTGTCGCAAAACGAAGCAGCCACTGAGTCCATCAGTGGCGATTTTTTGGGGCACTTTTGGGTCGAAGCAGTGGGGAAAAAGTCCAGCGCCAAGCTTCTTGAAAGCTACTTGGCCCATGAGGACAAGTGGGATGAGCTAAACATGCTTAAGCTAAAGAACCAAGGTGACGACCAAGCAGCGGTGCTACAAAAATCAGCCAGCGGCGGCCGTCACCATTTGCCAAAACGGACTCTGAAAGCATTCCAACGTGAGGTAAGCATACTCGAATTGCAAAAGCGTCTCAGTGACACCTACCTCGCCGATTTTTCCTCCGAAAAGTCGATAGTGGCGATTTTGAGACGCCTTGTTGGCATTCACCAAATCAAGCCGGCGGCCAAAATCGTCAAGGAGTTTTCAATCCCGCAAGAGAAGTTTTGGTACTTGGTGCTCGCCACATACACTGCCGCGGGCGAGTTTGACCGTCTCTACGAGTTTGCGTTTGGATCGAGCGATGCCAGCACGGGCAAATCGCCTATCGGATTTGAACCGTTTGCCGAAGCTGGACTCAAACATGGCGCGCCAAAGAGCCACATCACCGCGTACATCCGCAATTCAGTCAAGTACAAATACGGTGACAAGGTCGCGTTGTACGTCAAGAACCAAGACTACGACGCGGCAGCGGCAGAGGCGTACAGAAACAAAGATGTCGATCTTCTTCGCGAGCTACAAAAGAATGCAAATGCCGAGAGCATTGCCAAACTGTATATCCAAAAGCTAGGCTACTGAATAAAACATGCCGTCTCTGATCTCGCCCATTGTAGCGCCCTCTTCGCCCGTCAACCACAATGGTACCGTCTCTGGGTTGATTATCATTTCTTCTGGGTTAGTTGTGCGCACCGAGAGCTCGTGCAAGCCGCCAAATACGTCATTCCCAGTCATTTTAAACAGAATGGAGGTGCGCTCGTGGCCAACTTTCTCTTTGATCCTGAATTCGGCATACTGGATCGGCGCCACGGATGCAAACTCCTTATCGTCTGGTTCCTCCTCGTCGTCCGAATCTGCCTCGGGCTCGACATACTTGGTCTTTCTGTTGTCGTCATACAACTTGTCCGACTTGTAGACGCCGCTCTTTGTTCCCTTGAAGCGGATGTTTGCCACTGTCTTTAGTCTCTGTAACTCCTTTTCTTTGGTCGACAACTCCCCCACTGCCACTGCTGTCGCAACACCCTGTTGCTTCTGGTCCTGTTTCTGCTCTTGGTTTTGGTTTTGGTTTTGGTCTTGGATTTCTTCAGGGGGAGACATCTCCTTGTGACTACTGGCGGCGGCCAACGGCAACATGTCCACCCCGCCGTCGGCGTAGGCGCTCCACATGCCCAAGCTGTTGCCAAAACGGGAGTTGCCCTTTAGGATATGCATGGACTCCAACGACCTCACAGGCTTCTGCTCCGGGGTTTCGATCTTCAACAAGTTGTTGTTATTCTGGGGCAAGCTCCTCTCAAACACGTCCATTACAATCCCATGGACCATGTCGTCTCCCGTCGAGTGTATAATGTGGGGCGAGTTTAACGGAATGGCGAAAAAGTATGCCCGGTGCGAGGCAATGTGTGGTCTTGTGGACTTGGCTTCAAGCGCGTGCAAGTCAAACACCTGTACTCGGATGATGATCAAGGGTAGCTTTGGGTGGCGGCACACGTAGATATATGTGAGGTACAATGTGCTTAGTTGGGTAGCTAGCTTGTCGAGGAACTTCTTGGGGTCGAGCGACATGGGCACCTCCTTCCCGTGCATGTCCTTCACGGTGGAGTAGATCCAATAAAACAGATTGGGCTTGTCGATGATCAACTGGCAGTCAATCTGCGAGAGCTGAAGGAGATTCAACCCCTTGGACCAGTACGTGTGCACAATCTTATCCATAATGGCCCTTTTGTGCACCATTTTTGACCGAAGGTGGTTTGCGTCGCGCATGGCCCTTTTGTTGAAGTCCTCCTGCGTCATTGACGAGTCGGCCAATTGCGGCTGGGTAAGCTTTATTTTCGACCAGTGTTCGATAAAGTTGACAAGAGCGCGTTTGGGCACTTTGGTCAATATGACCTCGAGTGTCCGCTTGGGTAGTAGGGGCACATACGCATTGGGTAGAACGTTCTTGATCTGCTGTGGCATGGGTGTGTAAGAGCTCGTCTGTTGTGGATGCTACTGCTGTTGTTGTTGTTGATGTTGATGTTCTTGCTGCTGCTGCTGATGTTGTTGTTGATGCTGGTATCCTATTTTTTTTTGCCCACACGCGCTTCCATCTCCAAGGGAGATTTTCTCTTTTTTTCTTGATTTTTTACTGCGATGCTTTTTCAGTAACCTCATCGCCAACTACACCATGTCAGAAGAACGGCCCGTTGTCGAGGCTGCTCAGCCACAGCCTGTTGAAGACTTTGAAAATACAACCGTTGGTGCAGCTACGACTCCGCCTGCTGAAACTACCAAGGCTACAACGGCCGAAGATGGCTTGGACAGAAAGACGTTGTTTGTTCGATCGATCCCGTTCGATGCCACCTCGGATGAGCTCTCGGACTTTTTTGCCCAGTTTGTCCCTGTGAAGCACGCCGTGATTGTTACCGATAACGATAGAAAGTCAAAGGGGTTTGGGTTTGTTTCATTCACCCTTGACGACGATACCTTGACTGCATTGGTTGAGTCGCGAAAGGCAAAGTTTAAGGGCAGGTTGTTGCGTGTTGATATCGCCCAGCGAAGAGAGCGTAAGGATAGAAACAAAGAGTCGGCCACATCCTCACCAAAGGAAAAGGTGGCACCAATAGAGAAAAGAAGAGCCAGGCTCATTATCAGAAACTTGCCGTGGTCTTGTAAGAACCCCGAGGTGATTAAGAAGATCTTTACAAACTATGGCGCTGTGTTTGACGTCTACATTCCAAAGAAGAAAGGAGGCCAGATGTGTGGGTTTGCGTTTGTTGTGATGAAGAAACAGGCAGCTGCCGTGAGAGCAGTGAAGGAGAGTGAAGGGTTGAAGATTGACGGGAGAGAGGTTGCTGTGGATTTTGCCGTGGAAAAGTCCAAATGGGAGCAAGTCAAGGAAGAGGAGAGTGATGAGGAGGTGGAGGAGGAGGAGGTGGAGGAGGAGGATGTGGCCGCAGAAGAAGAAGAAGAAGAAGGTGAAGGTGAAGGTGATGACAAGAACGAGGAGCAAGACCCCGAGGACGAAAAGGACTTTGACGCCTTGAACATGATCAACTCTGACGATGAGGTGGAAGACGATAACGAGGAAGTTGTGGTGGAGGAAAAACCATGGAAGAAAGCCAACAAACAAGAAGCATACTCCGTTTTTGTCCGCAACATTCCTTACGATGCCGACGCCGAGACCCTTCAAGAGCACTTTAGCACGTTTGGCGCCGTCAAATATGCCTTGCCTGTTGTTGACAAGGAAACCGGGCTTTCCAAGGGCTCTGCATTTGTTGCCTTTGACGAGGAAGACGCATTCAACAAGTGCATTTCGAATGCACCATCCGTCAACGCCACATCCATGTTGATTGCTGACGATGTGCCTCCAGAATACGTCTACCAGGGCCGTATCCTATCCGTTGCGTCTGCCGTTGACAGGCAGTCTGCAAACAAGCTAGCTGAAAGAAACTTGCAGAGGAGACAAGAGGCGTTGGGCAAGGCCCCTAGTGAGAAGGATAAGCGTAACTTGTTTTTGCTCAACGAAGGCAGAATCACCGAAAACTCCAAGCTTGCCCAGTATGTTTCCAAAGCGGACATGGAAGTGAGGGAAAAGAGTTTCAAGTTGAGAGTGCAGCAGTTGAACAAGAACCCTACTTTGCACTTGTCGTTGACGAGATTGGCCGTGAGGAACCTCCCCCGGGCTATGAATGCCAAGGCGTTGAAGGCATTGGGGCGTAAAGCTGTGGTTCAGTTTGCCACCGAAGTCAAAGACGGAAAGAGGCAGCCGCTTTCCAAGGAAGAAGTCAACCGGTCCGTCAAGTTCAAGCTCGAAAACTACCCTGAAACCGAGGCCCAGAAAAAGAGTACCAAGAACAAGGGTGTTGTGAAGCAAGCCAAGGTCATTATGGAAGTCAAGGGGACGGGTGAAGTGGGTCGTAGTAGAGGCTATGGTTTCATTGAATTCAGAGACCACAAGACGACATTGATGGGGTTGCGGTGGTTGAATGCGCACGAGGTTTCCATCCAGGAGATTCTTGAAGGGTTGACTGAAGAAGAACAGAAGTTGGCGCAATTGGAAGGGTTGAACAAGAGGAGATTAATTGCCGAGTTTGCCGTTGAAAATGCACAAGTGGTGAAGAGAAGAAGGGAGAAGGAGATGATTGCCAGAAAGTTCCCTAGTGATAACAAGAGAAAGCGCGACGATCGGGACGACCGCGATGGCGAGGAAGGAGGCGACGACTCAAGGAAGTTTAAGAGCGCCCGGAAGGGGTCTGGCAAAAAGGGCAACATGAACAAGGGAAACATGAACAAGGGACCAAAGAGGGAAGGAGACGACAAGCTGGATAACAACAAATCGGGGCTCTCCAACGACGTGAAACAAATCATTGGGGCCAAGAGAAGACAGAGAAAGGGTAAGAAGTAGGGATTTTTATAAAATTTCACAAGTTTGTACATTAAAAAGAACATCATCAAGAACATCATCTAAGTGGTACTGGTTCCGTAAAGTACTCTATCTCTGGGTGTAACAACCTCATTGGTCATTGGTCTCCTTCATTTCTCGAATTATCATCACCCAAACAACAACAACAACAACAACAACGTCGATAGAGATTACAAAAAGTAATCGCTTCTCTGTTGTTTGTTGGCATTGTTCTTCACCGTCAAGTCGCCATCTTGCACGGCACTAAAAATCTTAAAGTTTGGCTCCAAATCTTCATCCACTTGCATGACACTGGCCACATTGCCGCATCTGTAGCAATAGTTGGGTGCGGACCACACAGTGACCACATCCTTCTCCTTGAAATGGTAACGGAACCCTTCCATCACCAATTGGTGCGCCCGGGCTATGAGCTGCAAGTTATTGATGTGGTTGAACTCACGAGAGACTTTTGATCCGAAAAGCCAGCCCGCGCCTCGCGGGGACACGGCCCAGGTGTCGACGTTATCGGGGTCTGACCACACCAAGTCGCAAAAGCCGCCCTCGTGAGGCACCTCTTGGGCTCGGGACAAGACTCTGATCTGGTCCAACATTCTGATTTCCGGGGAGAGCCCGCCATGCACGCATAGAATCTTGCCGTCAATGATGGCGGCCAAGGTCAAAAAGTCAAACACTTGACAGCAGTATTTCCAAACGGTGGTGGAGCCGTATTTGGTGAGGCACTCTTCGTAGAAGCCGTAGACTTGGGTGATTTGCCGGGTCTCGTGGTTGCCTCTGACCAAGGTGATGCGGTGGGGGTACTTTACCTTCAACACCATTAGCAATGTGAATGTTTCCAACGAAAAGTAGCCTCTGTCGACGTAGTCGCCAAGGAATATATAGTTGGTCTGGTTGTCGTCGGAGGGCAAGCCACCCGAGATTCTGAATAGCTCCAACAAGTCATGGAACTGGCCGTGTATGTCACCGCACACGGTGACGGGCGACTGCACTGGCTGGATGTTTGACTCTTCCATGAGCAACTCCTTTACAAGCTCACACAACTGTTTCATGTCTGATTCTGAGAGCGCTATGCATTTTTTGATTTGTTCTAGCCACTGTTCGGGCCCTCTTTCTCCCATGATGTGTGTGATAGGGGGGGGTTGTATGGTATGAGTGTTTTGTTGAGAGGTAGGGGTGCTGCGCTGTGCTGTAGGGGGGACTGTACGTTGTAGGATGTAGGTTGTAGGTTGAAGGATGTAGGTTGTGTGTATGCGTGTGCTGAGTTGTGGCCGCGGGCGATTTGTCGTTTCAGCAGAAGAAGACGAAGAAAAAGAAGGAAAAAATTAATAATAGTAAAACATCCACCCACCAATAGATACCAACAAGGAATCAAAAAAGAAGAAAAAAAAGGGAAGAAAAATTTTAAATATCAAACTAGCATAACCGACAGCTACCACCCACCAACGGCCACCACCAATCCACCAATGTTGACGAGATCGATAACACAAGCGGCTGTGCCATCCATACGTTGCTGCTTTTCCACCACCGCCATACGGCTCAACGATTCGGCCAAGCTTCCTGTTGAAAACTACGAAAGTAAAACGTCGTGGCAAGACACGTACGAATCGGCCAACAAAGAAAGGGCAAGGGCTGCTTTCGAAAATGGGCCAAAGGACCCGGTCTTTATTGACAATGCATTCACCAAAAAGTTCTTTTTCGGAGACACCTACGACCCGTACCTGTTCAGTTTGGGCCAGCACAAGGCAGAGAAGTTCCAGAGGTACCACCACGCCAAGGGAGAGAAAAAGGATCCCTTTGCTGCGTCGGGGATAAATCCAAGAACGTTGTATATGGCGCCCGAGCTCTTGTCGAAGTTCATTACCGAGACGGGCCAGATCAAGAGCGCTAAGATCACTGGTTGCTCCAAGGAAAACCAAAAGAAATTGGCACACGCTATCAAGACAGCGAGGGCGATTGGCGTATTGTCTCCGCACCACCCACACTATACATTCATGCCTATCAGGAACTTGTAAGTGGGAAAATATATGTATATATATATATATATTCTTGTACATACACGGTAACATACGTGAACATACATGGTAACATTCACTGCAACGTACACTCTAACCACGTGACTGCGGCGAGAGCTCCAGCCAATAGAATCGAGCTTTTGTTATATGCAGGCAGGAAATCCCTCCTCTCCACCAAATACAACCAGCCAAACAAAAATAAAAAAAGGGAGGAGGGAGGCAAACCTCTCCACACATCACCATCAATACATAACGTATATAAATCACAATGCTTTCAAGACAAATTGCTAGACGCTCAATCGCATCGGTCAGGTTGTTTTCCACCTCCAGAATTGCAATGACCGAAGGTGCCATTAACCAAAACAAGGACTCGTTCAGCGAAAAGGAAAGAGCACAAGAAAATGTTTACATCAAGAAGCACGAAGCTGCCCAATTGAAGGCGTTGAAGGAAAAGTTGCAACAACAACAAGAAACCATTGACAAGTTGGAGAAGGAATTGGATAACCACAAGAAGGACTAAGCTTGTGGTTTTACAGGAGCAAATGCCCGGCAGGAGAAACAAAGAAGAAAAAGTGGGTGGAGGTGCTGAGGTGAGGTTTATCGGTTCTTGCCCCATCATAGGTTCTTGTCCATTGCTATGTATATGAACCGGGTATATACACGTCTGTCTATTCCTACTATTTGTATTCTATCTTTAAATCCAAAAAGCCGTGGTTATGAATGTGTTTTTTCAATCGATTGTAGTGCTTGATTTTCTGTTGGGGGCTTGTCGCCGGCTTGTGGGGTGCCATCCCCCCGCATATACTGGTTCTTGTTTTCCATCTTAAACTGTCGGCTTCACCACCTTCACCACTCTCTGTTGTATCTGAAGCGGCCGGTGGGGGACGGGGTTGGAGGTTGTGTCTTGCTTTGACGGCCTGTTCCCAGAGACTTTAGAGGTCACGCCTTCTCCTTCCTCTTCTCCTTACCCTTTCTTTTCCTCTTCTCCTTCCCCGCCTGGGCCAACAAAAGTCTCGGACGTTCTCTATATATACCCCCCAATACCCCTAAAACCTTGAGGAGCATCCTCTGGCGCTTGTAGTCCGCGTCCGCTGCGAATCGGCCGAATGAGAGACGGGCCTGCTCGCACAGCCAAAGCAATCGCTCGCCAAATATCACATGTCCACATCTAAAACAGAGCAAAAGCAACCACCACTAGAAAGCTTAACGCCAATCGCCGCGGATGAACCATTGCAAAGTATGAGCCGTTTACCAATAGACTCGCCAATCCTTACGATTGAAATGGGCAATCTAGTGTAGCCTTGACCCGAAAATTAAAAAAACCAAAAAAAGAGGACAAATAAAACTGCCTAATTCGGATATGGGCCAAAAGGTTACAAAAGATTGGGATTATAATATAGAAATTATTCTTCGTAACTAAGCTTTCCCACTGTTCAAAGCTCTTTATACCCAGCTACTTTACATTCTCTCACGCTGCCGATACCCAGCTACTTGCCCACAGTCTACCATGCTTAGTATTTTTGGCAAGAAACCCTCACCGCCAGATGCAAACCGGCCAGCTGCAAACCCGCCTGCGCAAAAGCCACCACAATCATTGTCGTCGTCATCATCGTCGAGGCGAGGGGCATCGCCTAGGGAGAACAGAGTAGCGTACACGTCAACGAGGATCATACCACCAGCACAATCAGGAAGCACCTCGCCCAACCTCTGTATCGAGGCCACGCCCAGACCTAGTCTTCAAAAACGTACGGCTGGCGAGCCATTGCGGAGAATGAAAAAGGTACCTAGTGCCACCCCTAGGCGGGCACCCATGAGAGGAAGTTGCCGCGATAGGAGACTGTACCATGCTTCAAGGGAAAGTTTGGTGTTGAAGGAGAAGACAAAGGTCAAGGAGCTGAAGCTGAAGCTGAAGGCAAAGGCAAAGGTGACGTGGGAGCAGGATCAGGAGCAGGAGCAGAATCAGGAGCAGGAGCAGAATCAGGAGCAGAATCAGGAGCAGGAGCAGAATCAGGAGCATGTGGTATTGGGGAAGGAGGATGTGCTGAAGAAGAAGAAAAAGGTGCGGGTCCAAGTCCCGGTGACAGAAAGCTCTGCGGATGATACGTTGGTCATTGACACTGAAACGGGTTTGCCAGTAGGGTTTGAGCTGGTTGGTCTCGGTCTGGGCTCGGGCACGGGCCCGTGCTTGGGCCCCATGAGGCGAAGCAGGTCGGCCAGCCCTCGTGAAAGTATTTTGGTTTCAACCGAGGTGTTTGTCGATGCAAGAGCTGCTTTCATTCCAGCTGGTGAAGCAAGTTCTAGGCCAATAGAAAGTGGCAGCGGTAGCAGGGCTAAACTCCCCGCCGTCACAGCTCATCAACGGCCACCCCAACAACGGCCACTTCGCAAAGACTTTCCTACTCCAAAAGATGCCGAGCGAAGACGAGCAATTCAAAAGACCAGAGAGATACTCACGTCGCCCAAAGAAGATGCGTCTGGAGAGGATCACCAGCATAGGTTCACCCTTGACCCAAAAGCAAGAAAGTATATGGCTGGCACAAGGGAGTCTAGCAATACTAGCTCCTCCGAAGCGCCACCCTCGATGTTGAGTGTGCATGCTTGTATTTTGGAGAGGACGGCAAGTCTGGCGCAACAAACGAGACGGGGACGGAAAGCCCGCGAGTTGAGAGAACAGGAGCGGAGGGCAATGGAGGCACAAGGTGAAGATGGTGCACCAAGTATAACCACTGATCTGCCGCAGCAAACTAGGGAACACTCCACCCAGCAGATAAGCCAAGAAAGAGTTCAACCACAGGTAATCCAAGAAAGAGTTCAACCACAGGTAACCCAAGAAAGAGTTCAACCACATATGCCATCACAGCCCCCTCGGTTCTCCCAACTACCTGTGCAAGACGAAAGTGCACAGATTGCGCGCCTTCAAGCTACACGCAACGCCATACTCGCCCACCTCACTTCGCGCATTGACCCATCAACCATCTCGGCTCCCCCAGCGCACAATGATGCGCCTCCTCCGCTCTATGAGTATGCTGAGCCAGTGAGCACGCCACCATACCGCGAAAAGCTCCACAAGCGGGTCGATTTGATCTCGTTTGACCCCAGGTATGCCGTGCCGGTGATTAGAATAAACCGGCGGCTCGTAAAGAGCCCGGGAAATTTGAAAAAGACGATCCGGAAGCTCAAAAGCCTAAACATTGTTCCCCACGAAGTTGACCTCTTTGGGTTGAATAAGGTTGACGACGGCGAGTTTTACGATATCCTTCCCAGTTTGCTTGAAGACCAGGAGCGAACGACGAGGCGGGTACGCCGGGATGAGACCAGGTTCGAGCAGGAGTTGCAGCGCGCAATTGCCATCTCGCAGGCGGAGCATGCTCAAAGAGAGTTGTTCCGCGGGTTTAGATACCAGCACCAGCACCAGCACCAGCACGGCGAAACAGCAGCCGAGGATGAATTTGTGGATGTCGATGAGGCTGTGTGGGAGCAGGAGCAAGCGGAGCAAGAGAGAGACAGACGGGGCTCAACGTTGCAGCAGCCCCATTTCGGATACTTGTTACCGACCCACAACACAGCCTCTAGCGTCTCCTCGTATATGACTGCGTGCTAAGTAGATTTTGAAAGAATGCCAAGGATACGCCAAACTTGACAACAAGCAAAAGTAGAATAAAAATAAAGGTAGAGAAAGAAAAAAAAAACGTCTACAAATAGGACCCCATTCTACCATTTGAAACGCACTGTAGAAACAAGCACGCACACACCACACACATACACATACAATTGGGCGTACCCCCTATGCATAGACTATATTATACACGACCCCTGTGTTTACCATGTCCCACTTTCTTCCTGAAGACTACCTACAGTACTTGGAGTACCTCCCCGATCTACAGAAATGCGCCAACTTGTTTATGACATTCACGCCATTGTTCTCCTACGGCAGCACCTGCTACTCCATCCACTCGCGCCAAACGTCGCTCGGCTTCTCCCTCGACATCTGCGCCACCATGTTTATGGCGTCGATACTCCGGATCTACTATTATATGTGCTCTCCCTACGAGGTGACCCTCTTGCGGCAGAGCATGGTTATGGTTGTGATCCAGAGTATACTATTGAAGACCAGCTTGGTCTACCGGCCCGCCAATTATGACCCGGACTTTCTTACCCCACTACCCCGATTTGAGCACGAGTTGAATTTAAAGGTGCCGCGGCGGATGAGCACGGCGACGGCCGTCACGGAACACGATAGCTACTACCATTATCACCGCGACTCCCAGGAGTTGGGGTCCTGGGCCGGCGTGGGTTTGCTACTCTCGGACTGGCGCGGGCTTGCATCGAGCTATATTGTGTGCACGTTTGAGTATGTCTTGCGGTTGTTTGACGTGTACTACCAGCGCCCGGCCCACTTTTGGCAGTGGAAGGAGGAGCACAAGTACTGGCGGTTCCTCATGGGGTTTGCCGCCGGGTTTGGTTTGCTCACGGCGGTGTTGAGGGGTGTTGAGGCGTACGCCAGTGCCATTGGCATCTTGGGGTTGTTTATTGAGAGCTTGCTCCCGTTGCCCCAGATCCTCTTGCTCAACCGCTTGCAGTCGGTTAAGAATTTCAAAATCATCTTGTTGTTGAGCTGGCTAGGCGGCGACTGCATCAAGATATCGTATCTCCTCTTGGGCACCGACAATGTGAGCGTTATTTTCATCGTGGCCGGCTTGTTCCAGATGGGGTTGGATGTGTACATTGCCGTGCAGTACTTGCAGTTGAAATTCTTTGGCCCCTGGAAGCCGCTGCCCCCGCTGCTGCTGCTGTTGCTGCTGCAAACGGTGGACGAGATACTCCACGACATGCTCCAGCGCTCAAGCGAAATCGAGATGGACGAGATAAACAGCAACCCAAACAATCAGACCAAGCTATGATGAGAATAAGTGGGAAACCCAAAATAATTAGACCAAGCTACAAGGTCCCCGGTACCCCCGCGAATAATCTGTATATACATGCATTGAAAATAAACCTATTTATAAGCATGCTCAT
>JAJMCF010001836.1:9274-101242 GCA_030585045.1 Zhuliangozyma parablackwelliae | reverse complement strand
CCTCGTCGGTGTGCTTGTTGCAGGTGATTTCCGGGTTGTGGCGGTAGCAGTACTTGTGGTAGTTGTCCTTGGGTATCATATTTTGGTCGCTAATGTGCTTGACAAGAAACGGGGTCACCACAGATATGTCCTGCTGGTGTGATGATGAACCCTCCTGGGGTGTTGCCGCTTGGTCGTTGTTGTTGGTGCTGGGCAACATCAGCAGCGGTAGCTGCTGATGCTGCTGCTGCTGTTGTTGCTGTTGTTGATCCTCTTCTGGTGAAGCTGGCTGGGTTTGTATAAAGTCAGAGGGGGTGTCGTTGTTGACTAGGGCAGACTTTGTGTGGGATGTGGGAATACTGGGGTCGGTAGTGCTCGTTGTAGTTGAGTTTATCAATTTGAAATTGTCTGCGGCCGTCCCAGCGGGCACATCCTTGCAGTTTTCCTGTAGGTTCATGGTGGTGGCACTGGTAGAAGCTGTTGTTGTTGTTGCTGTTGCTGGTGCTTACTAAGTTTGACTGTGTTGTATGCTTCTAAATTATATCAATCCACACTTTTTGCTTTCCTGCTGGCAAGACGAAAAAAAAAAAAAAAAAAAAAAAAGAGAGAAAAAAAGAAAAGACCATAACCATTATCTCTGTGCAGGTTGAGTTCGGCCATAAAGGAAGAACAAGAACAAGAACAACAACAAGAGACAAGAAAACTCGATGATAGTGCGTCAAGAATAAAACAAGGAGCCAAGAGAATGGCTTTGGGCACAGATGCAAACATGGTGTGTTTTGCTTCCTTCCCCTCTCGCCCCCATACCATAAAAGACTGCTCTGGCGACCATCTTCCTTCTCTCAGATCATAAAAACCTTATTCTTTTCCCATGTATAAAAAAACATCCCACTCTCTACTGTTACCCTACTTTGGTGGGTGTTACTCCATGTCAACGTCAATTCCACCGAGGGGTTTAAACCTCCGACGCTATCAGTTCCCTCTCTCTCTTGCTAGTTGTGTAATTGTTTAGTGGCTGCTCGGCTGCCGTGCCTCTTCTCTGTGCAGTACGACGATGCTGCAGCAGCCGAGCCGAGAGAAGTTGACATCAACCTGCTGCCACAGTAGTGCCACACCTAAAACTAGTTGCCAGTTAGAGATAAGGATGGGCGGTATTGGGTATAGGAGAAGCCATCAAGTGGGGCCCGATCGACGCGTCTAATGTTGAGATAAGAGCCCCCGAAGTAATAATGTTAGTTGGAGAGGGGCGGGGGCGGAATTACAATTGGGGACGTTATCAGCAACTGTGGGTTCAAAAGAGCCACACTAGTATCGTTATGGGCGCAGGCGCGTGGCAAAACGGAGCCGTGTAAATAAACGTGTCCCCCTCTCTCTTTCTCTCTCTCTCTGTTGATGTTGCTATTGTCTCTTCTGTTTGCGTTTTTGTTGTTGCTGTTGTTGTTTCTGGGGCCGTGTTTACGTCTGGCTTTTTTTGGAAACAAAAACACCGCTGAACCCCCGACCAGTTATTCCATTTTGGGAGTGCATACCTCAAATGTCAAAACCGGACTTTCCAGTAAGCTCAGATGCACAGAATTGCAATACACATCACATGGGCCACCAATTCCTACTTCTTCCTCACCAGTCGACATCTCTCCTGGAGCCATCTACTGGCACCTTCTGGAAGCTTCCTCGAAACATCCACACACCAACACATTACCCCCCCAACCATCTCATCCCACGCAACAAACAAAAAAAAAAAATGACAAGCGAAAAAAAAAAAAAAAAAAGTTTAGTCAGCTGGAGTAATACAGTCACACACATATGAGCAGCCCCGACGACTCATCTCACATTGACAAAAAGGCAAAGCTAGACTTCACCACCAGTAATATGCCCGAGGAATCCACACAACAAGACTTGTTCTCCACCGTGGGCGAACAGGCTGCGGGCGTCGACAACAACGACAACTCTGTCCGCGAAACCGGCGCCTTTGACGCCGAGGGCCATCCCGTGCAAGAAGTCGAGTCCCTATGCATGAACTGCCACGACAATGGCATCACCCGCATGCTCCTCACCAAGATCCCCTATTTCCGCGAAATCATCATCATGTCGTTTGAGTGCCCGCACTGCGGGTTGAAAAACAGCGAGATCCAGCCCGCGGCGCAGATTGCCGAAAAGGGGGCACGGTACGTGTTCAAATTGGAGACCAAGCAAGACTTTAACCGTCAAGTGGTGAAATCCGAGTCGGCCACCGTCAGGTTTGCCGAGCTCGACATTGAGATCCCGCCCCAGAGGGGCCAGTTGATCAACGTTGAGGGCATCTTGCAGGATATGATTGAAGATTTGCAGGCCGACCAGCCGCAGCGGAAACAGGTGCAGCCCGAAGTGTATGAAAAGATCCAGGACGTGATTGACAAGATCAACAACAGTATTGACGCCAAGCCCGGCACCTTGCCGTTGACCGTCTCGGTGGACGACCCCGCGGGAAACTCTTGGATCGAGTATGTCCCCGGCGAAGCCAGCCACAAGTGGGCCATGTATGAGTATACTCGTACTGCCGAGCAGAATGTCTTTTTGGGCTTGATCTCGGCCGATGATGTGGCCAGACACAGACAAGAGGAATTGGAGAATAAGAAAAAGGCCACTGACGCCAATGTCTCCTCCTCGTTGAACAAGGGTGAACAACCCGCCGCCGCCGCCACCACCACTGCAGAAGAGCCCATAAACGATAACCCCCACTCTACCGGGTTCATCTCTGACGCCACCCAGATTGAGAATTTCGAAAACGAAGTGCAAACCTTTTCCGCCACCTGCTCGTCGTGCTACAAACCGTGCTCCACCCACATGAAGACGGTCAACATTCCCCATTTCAAGGACGTTATATTGATGTCCACCGTGTGCGACCACTGCGGGTACAAGTCCAACGAAGTCAAGACCGGCGGCGCCATCCCCGACATGGGCAAGCGCATTACGCTAAAAGTCACTGACCCAGAGGACCTTGCGCGAGACATTCTCAAGAGTGAGACGTGCGGATTAAACATCCCGGAACTTAACCTCGACTTGACTCCAGGGACTTTGGGAGGCCGGTTCACCACCATTGAAGGGTTGCTCACCCAAGTGTTGGAAGAATTGCATGGCCGGGTGTTCACCCAAACCTCGGACTCGATGGATGAAGAAACAAAGACGAGGTGGTCGGTGTTTTTCGCCAGGTTGCAGGATGCCATCGATGGCAAGATTGGCTTCACCATTGTCATGGAAGACCCTCTTGCGTCGTCGTACATCCAAAACGTATATGCTCCCGATAACGACCCAAACATGAGTCTGGAGGAATTTGTCAGGACTTTTGACCAAAATGAAAACTTGGGCTTGAACGATATGAAGACCGGGGGGTATGAGCAAGAATGAGAGTATATAAAGGGTCTATCCTGTATCACTATGCATGTTTCTAAAACACATGTTTATAAAAGGTCTATCACTGTGTATCTCTATGCATGTTTATTCCTCTTTCTTTCGCCACTGGCATCTCGCCACGACGAGCCTTCAACGGTATTCTCCACTGCAGAAATGTCAACCAACGACACGTTTCGGTGGCCTCCAACCTCCTCCTCCTCCGCCTCTTCTTCCTTCACAAAGGGCGATATAATTGTGTTGTCCCCCACACTCTTCCGCTCTTTTGGTGCTGGTGATCTTGCGGTCCGCGACACTGCAATCACGGGCGAATTGGGATAGTATACTCCGCTCGACATGCTTTGATCGTCATAAACCACTGAGCCGTGCTTAGCACCTCCTTGAAAGTAGAAATCCTCCTCGTCTTCTCCACCACCACCACCTCTCCCTTCTTCTATTTCATAGTCGTACTCCTCGCCCGACTCTTCCTTCTTTTCGTACATCCCCGGGTTATTGATCATCAACTTGTCATTTGTCAAATAGCTGTTTCGGTTCAACTTGGAGTCAAAGTTGATATTGGTGGTTTTGGTCCCCATGCTCCGGTCCTTCTTGTACTTCCATCGACAGGCATACGCGGCAATGGCCTCATACACCTTCTTGGTGTAAAGCCTCTTTTGCACCTTTTGCAACAACAACCGCCGCTCCAAGTAATCAATCAAGTTAAAACAGTTGCCCGTGTCAAACGTCGTGTACAACGGCAATTGCAACAAGATTCTCGAAAACGAAATGCCAGGATCATTGTTAACTCCATCGTCACCAACGCCTCCTCGATAAACATCTCGTATGCCCTTCTCCGCTCTCTGATTTTGGGGATATCCATCTGGCCCATCGTCTGTTCAATAGCATCAAAGTTGACGCTAACGTCGTATGGATCACCCGGGTTGTTCCTCTTGATCCATTTCCGGCACAACACGGGAATCTCCAAAATCCCCGAATAAAAGTGAAACGACAACGACCCCTCCAACGAGTGTAGCAACCGCGGCAACTCCATGGGGGTGATGTACCCGCTTCCCAGAGGGTCAAATTTCTGCCACGTGCGCTTAAACTTTCGAATCTCCTCGCGCTGGATCAAATTGCTGTAGCTCGACCGGTGGTTGATATAGCTAAAGCTGTCCAAAATCAACGAAATAAACATATTCAAAAAGATGTACATCGACGTCACGTTCCAGGCAATAAACAAAATGTACGCATATTGCTTGCTGCCGCAGTCATTGTGGTCGATATTTTCTCCCGCGGTGCAAAACGGCTGCTCCAACGTAAAGTCAGTCATGATATAGTTCCAACTCTCGCCAAAACTGCAGCGGAACAAGAGGACAAGCGCCTTGGGGACCGACCGGAGGTTGATGTTGCCGGTTCCGTTGGGGCCAATCTTGGTCAACCCAAATATTTGGTTCATGGCAATGGCAAACACCAAAAAGATAATCAACCACGTAAACGACAATGACAAAAGCGACGGCAACGACGCCGATGCAAACCGCAAAAGCTGACTCAACCGGTTGCTTCGCGGGATGACAAAGAACAAAACGAGCACCAAAAACAACTTGTTGAAATTCATAAATGGCGACAAGACATCAATCTTGAATGCAATAAAAGTCGTCACAAACGCTCCCCACGACACCAACAAGTTAAAGATATTCCACCGGTAATGGAAAAAGGTCTTTGTGCCCTGGCCAATCCAGAGCATCGCTGAATTGATGAAAAGCATGATTGAACTCCATGTGTAAATCACCGTCCGGAACACATTCAACCCATTGGTTGAGGGCCAGCATTCCAAAAGTAATGCCAAGGTGTGCATAAACAAAACCACATTCAACGTCCGGCTCCACACTATGCTCTTTTCAACCGTCATCTTGTAGCACAACTTTCGCAATGCCGACAATTGCTCATAGTCCTTTCTCCGCGACGGCTTCACCTGAGACAAAATATTCTTCACCTGAGACCAAGCAATCTGGTCTGTGGTCATGTACGCCCTACCAGTGGTCTTTGAGTAGTTGCTGATAATCACCGACACAAACAACGTCAAGATAAACACAATGCTGATAAAGTTGAAGAGAACCACAAACGCCCCATTCAATGGAGTCGCATTGGTACGGGGTGGGGTCCCGACCCCGGTGCTGCTCATCAAGTTCTTCAACAAGTCGGTCCATCCTTCAAGCGACACAATCTCAAACAACGACCGGAACGACGACGCAAACCCGTTGAAATGCAACACCGGGTTGGTATACACATTGGGACTGGCAATCTCCCAGTTAAACACCTCGTTTTGGTACTCGTTAAAACACGAGTCCACGCCGGATGTGCCGTCAAGGCAGTAGCCCATCCTCCCGTTGAAAATGTTCAACCCCCATATCGAAAAGGGAAACAAAAGGCAAAGAGAGATGATGGCGGCATTGATGATTTTCCCAAACCCGGCAATCATGGTGTTGTGGAAGTTCGACTTGGCCGTCTCACTAATGGTCAACAACCGCAATGCTCGCAACGCCTTCAACCCGCGCACCACTCGCGACAAGCTGCCATCGTTTCTCAAGTAGGCAATCGCCTCAATCCACAACGAGATCAACACCACCAAGTCGATGCAGTTCCATGACGACCGCACATACGCGTTGGGGGTAAAGATGAATCCATCGGCAATAACCTTGATGGCAAACTCAACCGTAAACACCAACGCAAACACGTACTCGGACCAAAAGATCCACCCAAAGTCCGGGTGCTTCATTCGGTAGATTGGCGTCATATAACACGCCAACACCACGAGCGCAATCGTGGCGAGAAACATAAACACCACCATCGCCTCCGAGAGCGGCTTGTAGGGCGCAACGCCATCGATGCGGTCGCCGTGGCTGGGCTTCACCATCCGCTGGCAAAGCCGTCTCAACTTGTGCTGCGGGCCAATGATGTAAAACACATAGTTGTACCTCGGGTTGGCCTGGAGAAACTCGTTCTGCTTGTGCTCCAAAGTGTTTCTGTCCTTGATGATGGTTCGGGCGAAATTGGCGGGGTTGAAGTTTTCCAAAACCACATTGGTGTCCTTCTTGACGTCGGCGTAGAATGGGTTTCGCAAAAGGCGGCGCGTGCGCCAGTAGTGGACCTGTAGCCATCGCTTCCAGTTTGACGAGGGGAGCTCCATGATCGAATCATTGTCAATGTCATTATCGTTTTCCGTTGCCAATGCGTCCCGCTCCAAAAAGTCATTGACGGCAGTACCGCTCAAGAGCAAATTCACAACGGCCTTTTCCAACTCCGCTTTGGCCGTGTTTCTTTGAAACAACTTGGATTTGACTTTCGCCAACAACCCGGAGTCGTAGTCGATTCTCTGCAACTTGCTGGTCATGGTGTCGATAAACTGCAACAACTGCTGTTTTCGCTTACCCTCTTCGCTCACTTCCAACGCCTGCGCGATAACAGCAATGAAAATGTTTAGGATGATCATGTTGGAGAGGATAAACCACGCAATAAGGAAAATTGACCCAAACGACCTCGACGACGTGGTGGTGGCATACTGCTGCAACGAGTAAAGCACTTCGGTCCAGTTTTCCGTCGACGTGATCACGTACAACGCGATCCACGCCGCGGGGAGTGTATTCATCGGGAAGCTCACGTCGTCAAAGTCCTCGGGCGGAACCACCCCTTCAAAGTACCGCGCCATAATAATGCTGACTAGAAACAACAAGATGAAGTAAAACAACGTCAAGTCGAAAATGGCCTTGAAGTTGCCCATAATCTCCAACCAGAGGGTTCTGGTGATGGGAGTCGCAAGCACAACTCGGTACGACCGCATGAGCTGGAATGCTGTGAGCCAGTAGTATGTATGGCCCATGGCCTCCTTGATTGGCTCGACGATGATCACCGTGGTGGCGATGGCCAAAAACAAATCAAAACAGTTTCGCTTTGCCGCAAAGAATAGCCGCCAGTTGGGGAAATAGATGATGAACCGGAAAATGATCTCGCCCATAAAAATCGCCGTGAACGCCACTTCAAACCGGTACAAGTCGTGCCTTCGGGTTTGTGACATCCCGTACCTCCTAAACATCTGCGCAATCAACGACGCGCATACTAAAAGGACAAAGATAAACTCCAACTTGTAGTACCACTTTAGGAAAATATTCTGGTTCTTTAAAAACTCCATGCGCTCTTCGTGCATGGAGACGTCCTCGTCGGCGGCGCCAAATACCCGGAACAATCTTCTTCCCTGTTTTCTTTGTCTCTGTTCCTCGGCAACTTCCAAGCGCGTGATGTTGAAGCTGGCGACAATGACGGCAATGAAGACGTTAATCAACCAAACAGTCATGACAAAGATGCACCCGATAAAGAACAAGCACGCAGCCATGTGGTCGGTGTCCATGGTATAGTACATTATATCGGTAAACGTGTTGGCGCTCATAACAACAAACACTATCTCCATCGACTGGAGGATATTGTCAAAGCTCAAGGTCCCGCCGTACGGGTTATCGGTTGAGACACATTGCGAAAACTGCGGGCATCTAAAGCCCTTGATACTGCCCGAATGGTTCCCCTGCCTCGTGATGTACGACATTTTCTGGCCATCAAGTCCAATATACGACCCACAGTACAGCTCGGTGTTTGTCCACGTATCACTGGGGTCGTTGGGGTTGGTCCACACACAGTGTCTGCTTAGCGACGACTTGAACGACTGGACGCCGATTATCCCCCAAAACAACCAAAAGCATGCAATGAAAATGGACACGTCGATCAACTGGGGGTTGGCGATCTTGCAAGCAGTCAAAATAGTGGTGGTACCCGTGGTCAAGTTGCACAATCTCAATATGCGAAGGCAGGACAATGCGCGGAAGAGCATAATGTGGTGCTTGGCGTCGTAGTGGTTGATCGACAATGCCAACGAGATCCAAAAGCAAACCATCGATATGAAATCCACTCGGTGCCACGAGCTTCTGATGTAGGCTCGTTTGAGGTGCAATTTGTCAAACGTGGCCTGCACTTTGGGCTTCATAAATGTGTTTTTGGACTCTAGTTTGGTGCGAGGAGGAGGTGACCCACCTTGCTTTAGATCGCTTGGCGAGTCGGTGGATTCCATCGTGGTTGGCTTGGCGTGATGGTGCGAGTACATGCGGTACTTGTCTTTCAAATCAAAGTTGGTGCTGCGCTTCTTGCCGAGAATATCCTCCATGCTATCGTTGAGACTGACCCGGACCTCCACCTCTTCTCCTTCCTCATAGTCGTCGTCGTCGGCTGAAGACTCGTACTCGGCATGGCGTTGCTCCGGTTTCTCTGCTTTGGGCTTGCGCATAATCTTTCGAAGCCACTCGCGCATGTAGCTGCGGTCGAAATAGTTTACCTTGATTTCGTTCTCTGGGTACGGCAAGCCCAACTCGTCAAACATGGCGTGGTCGTCATAGAACCCGTAGGCGATGATCTTGCCAAACACTTCGGCGGTGTAGATGAAATTGATGAAAATCAACACATAATCGGCCCAGTTGTAGCCTTTGTAGTAGTAGCCGTCCAACGCGTACGGGTTCCATTGCCGGTAGCTTAGCAACGCAATTTGTAGGAACAAGACAAACAAGAGGAAAAGGTTGGTGAAATTGTGTTCAGCCACCAACCGGCACGTTTGACGGATCTTTGATTCTGGTGGGAAAAGACCCAACGTTTTGCCAAACAAGTACATGGCGTTGCGGTCCATGACCTCGTTTGGTTTCTTGGGGCTCGAGTGGTAGTGTTGGATCTGGTGTAGAAGCGGCGTCGCCTGCGGGGTGGCCGTGGGTAGCACACCTTGCCCTTGTCCCTGCCCTTGTCCCTGTCCCTGTCCCTGCCCTTGCCGGTCAGTATGTGCGTCGCTGCTTTTGGTGGTGTCGAGGTATAACCCCAACCCGTCGAGAACGGCGTTGCTGTCGGTTACTGTAATGTCCGGCACGGACTGGTTCTTTGATGCGGTGTCCTGAAACACAATGTGGCCGCTCAATGGTGTGGCGGATGGTATGGAAGAGTTGGTGTCCACAACGGTCAAGTTCACTTTGGAATCATTGTCGTTTCCTTTGGATCCGGCGCCGGCGATCCTATCGGATATCCTGGAAATGGCGTTGGCAAACCGGGTGGGCGATGCCCCGTCTTCTCTATGGTGAAGAGGCACAAGCGTGCCCGCTTCAAGGTGGCTAGGATCGTACGCCACATTTGTTTGTATGTGGGCTGGGTGTGATGTTGTGCTGATGTAGCTGTTGTCTCGAACAAGACCTGGTCGCGCCATGTCCTGCAACGGTATGTCGTTGGTGTAGTCCTTGCCGCCATAGAAATCGGATATGCTGCCCTCTATGCTGCCCTCTCTTGAAGGCGTTGGTGACGTCTGCTTATAAGGGGTGGAGACAGGAAACCAGTTGGCATCGTTGTTCTCCGTTCCCAACGCAAAGTCGATACCCTGGCGCAACTCCTGAATCTCTTCTTCGTTCATATTGTCTTTGAATACGGGAGACGGGGAGCGGGACGCCCTTGGCGTTGATGGCCCGCTCCAGTTCATGGCACTTCGTATGCTCTGGTGGCTAAACTGAGAATGGCGCAGGTGTCTGTTTGGGTCCAACGGCCGCTGTCTCTGCCTCTGCCGTGGCATATCGTCTCCCGCGTGGTGTAGTGGTGGTAGCGTGCCGTCTCGGCTTAGCAAGCTTTGGCGCTGCTGCCAGTGCTGAGGGCTGGACTGGTACTCCTTGTTGGGATCATACTCCTCGTCAAAGGAGTAGCTGTGCTCGTTATCCTCTTCGATCTCATCCCCGGGTAAGTATGGGTCCGTGGGTGAGTGTATTAGTATCCCGGGTGGGTACGGAAGCTGATGGTAGCCTGCTTCTTTATCAGACTGGTCCATGATGCCTTTGGCTGGTGGGTGCTGTGTCTCCTGTTGTGGTTTTTTCGATTGGTAATTATCGGTACGTGTGTGTGTGGTGATGATTAAAAATAGAAACAGTAACTGGAGGCTGTGCTGGCAGCAGATCGAGCTTGACGAAGCAAAACAGACACAAGAGACGGATGGATATGGGCAAGTCTGTATATCTACTACAGTGGCGAGGCAAAACTGTAGGTGACGCCGTCCTGGAAGGTCAAGTGTGTTTCTGGAGCAGGGGGGGAAAGGAGGGTGGTGGTTGTAAATCAGTAAATGGGTGTAGAAATTACGCACTAAAAGAAAAGCCGATTCTTGCAAAAAAAAAAAAAACCTGGTGGCTCGATTGACGGTGATGTAGATGGGAAGGTGGAGGATTACAGGGATGTATGATGAATGATAATGGTGCTAATATGTGATTTCTCTGCGAGTCTTTTCTAGTTTCAGACACGATTGTGACTGGCAATCACAGGGGGGGGAAGGAGGAGAGGAGAGGGAGGTTCGTATCTACGAGAACTCTGTGCATCGCCCAAAAGAAATGCTAGCGATCATGCACTTTTTCACTCAACCCGCCTTGCTGATCGTAGTTTTGGCGTATGATGACTTTGCTGTAGTCTTGGCAACAGAGCCTATTGCCGTGCCTTAATCCTTAACCCTGAGGTGGTGTTGTGGAAATGGTCGTGTGTGGGCAGATTTTAAGTAAAGTAGACACTGAAAATAGACACTGAAAATAGACACTGAAAATAGACAAAAAAAAAAACTTTCATCAACTGGTTAACCAACAGTCCATCCAACCCCAACATGTCCAACATACTTAAGGCACTCCCCCTTAGGGCTCGTCTTTTGGAGGCACGCAAGCGAAGTTTTGAAATATTTGGCCAGCAATGGAACCCAACCAGCAAGAGAAACCCAGGCAAGTACTTGCGTCGAGAATTGAAAGGACCCGAACTAGTCAAGTACTACGGAGACAACAACGCCATGCCTACTTTTGGAGACTTTAAAAAGTGGTTCCCTGAATTAAAGTTGGTTGATCCAAGAGAAGCCAAAAGAGTGGATGTGGTGGCACTCAAGAAGGCTAGAAATAAGGGTGCCCCCAAGAAGAAGAAGCAATAGGTGGAACTTGTACATACACACATACATATCTATATAATAGATGCCAGTTATTCAGCTAATCCCGTGCGTACCCGCTTTCGTATATCAAACGTATCGGTGATATCGTCGGTTGACACGTTTGCAAGCAACCGCTTGGACGCCCCTGGTTGTAAACTGACAACATCCCACGATGTTGAGTATAGGACTATGATTTGATCTCCGTGGTGTGTGATCAGGGCAATTGTCTGGTTTGATTTCAACACCACTCGGAGGTGCTTGTTGTCGTTGTCGTAGACCACCACCTGCGTTTGCGTCGCCACAATCAACCCGCTGTCACTGGCAAGACACTGCACGATGGGCTCAAACGTGTGTATCACTGTCCTTTGCTCCGCATCTTGTCCGAGACATAGCAAGTAGTTGTCGTTGATCTGGATAAACACATCGTTTCCGGCTATGACAGTACCCCTTATCTCCATCTTTTCCGGCACGGCCACTTGGCCAAACTTCAAGTGGTTCTCAAATTGCCGCCACCCTTCCATGGTTTCAGCACCAATAGACACGCGCTTCACCACCCTTTTTAGTTTTAGGGACACGATTTGCAACTCCAACCCATCTGCGCCAACTCCGGACACCAAAATACTCTCGTCGTTTATCCAGCATGCCGTGTGGTTTAGCGACCCCGTGTCGGTATCAACCTCGGCGTCAATCACCGGTCTCGTGGACAATAAACTGGCAAACACCACCAAATGGTACCCAAGCAACTCCTCGTCAAACAATTGCAACCACGACCCCTCGGGAGACCACTGGACTTTGGCTGCTGGCGACACTGGCACTTTTGTCTGCTGCACCAACGAGCTGGTGGGGCCTTCGTTGTAAAAGGTGGTTAGCGCCGGCGGGGTATTGTACTCGGCGGTGGATGCAAGTATGCACCAAAAGGGCTTGTGGGGCTGGACGGCGGCATCGCCCAGCGGCTTGTCTATTGTGAAAAGCACCTGCGAGCAGTCAAGCGAGTATAGTTTGGCATTCAACCCGTGCTTGGAGAAAACAAGGATTTGTCTAGAGTTTACGTACCCGCTTCCAAACTCAGTGGCTGGCGGGACCCACTGGACATGGTCAATGCCTTCAAGCCTTGGTTGCTTTATGAGGATGGGCGTGTCGTTGCGTAGATCTATCACCAAAACTAATGCGGGTTCATCAATCACTAGTGCAATCTTGGTGGCTTTGGTGTTGCCTAGTGTTTCTTCCCATGCTAGCTGGGCGACGGCAACAGCCAGTGAAGACTGGGTGAGCTTGTGTAGAATGGACGGTAGATTGTAGCTATGGAGTATCTTTTTTGTTTGCACATTACAAATCGCAAGCGTGGCACTTTTCACCCTGGCTATATAGGTGTGGCATGGAGAAACACACAAGTCCATGGCTGTGGGGAGGGGTGGGTATGGGTGTGCTGGTGAAGCAATGGTGTCTAACCAAAGTGTAAACAAACACAAACAAAAACAGAACGAAAAAAAAAAAAATAATAATAATACTCCACTTGGAATACAACATCAGTGACAGAGCTTTATGGCTATATGACTTCTGCCATGCCACCCAAAATTGTTAGTAATGTCTTGGACATGTCACCGCAGCATTCAGCGACGAAAGAATCATCAACGTCAACAGTCCTTGGAAGGACAAACCAATTGAGCAGCTTGTACTCGTCCCCCAAGAAACAGGCTAAACAGAGACACTCGTTCCAGCAGGATGGAGAGTTTGTATACAAAAAGACATGGGTATCACCCAAGAAGAAGAGGAAAATAGGGCCGCTCGAGCAGTTGAACCATGAGATAGACCTCTTGTCAAAGGAGTTGAGCGACAGCGAGGATGAGAACAAGAATGGGAACAAGAATGGGAGCGGCGGTATTGTGAAGAAGGAGCAGACGCAGCCGAGGCTACAGTCGCCATTTGGAAATGGGAGCCAGCGGTACTATGAGGAGCGCCACCTGGAAGCTAGCTTCCATTTTGGAGGTACCATCATTTCTGCTTCGGCTTCGGCTTCGGCTGCTGCTGCTGCTGCTGCTGCTGCTGCTCCTGTGTTGGCTCCTGCTCCCGCTCCTGCTCCCGCTCTGCAGTACATCCCGGCAGATAAAATACGGCTGGGCGGCGCCAACCGGGGAAAGCGGGTTTCCTCTATAGGCAACGGCTTTGGCAGCGACTTGCACAAAGACGTTCCCAGTGCCAACTATTACAAACTATTGGACACAAACCTTTCTGATCCCGATCGAATGAGACAATTGTTGGTGTGGAGCATGAAAAAGCAGCTCGACAGGGAGGAGAGAGAGTTGAAACAGAAAGGCGTTTCCGCAGAAGACCAGACTGTTTTGAACATTGCCAAAGTCGTCAAGGAAGAGATTGTCCGCGAGTTGGTCGACAACCTTGTGGGTATAGACTGGCACAACAGCCTGCAGATTGCAGAAGCTAGTGGCAAGACAATAACGGTGCCGAACCCATTGAACATATCGAACTTGGCCAACGTTGACAAGTACACCGCCAAGTTGAAGCAGCTACGAAGAGAAAAGCTTGAGTGGCTGGAAACGTTCAAAAACGCCGTGTCTCCCATCGAAGAGTTGACTTTGGATACCGTGTCCGGTGAAGATCTCAAGCTGTATGTGAAAAAGACCAAATACGGCGCCCCCGCGTTGGACCGGGTGTTGATAAACCAGATGCAGAGCGACTATGCTGAGGTGAACCACAATGTCAAAACAATGGAAACCTCGGTGGACAGGTTGTTCCACACCACATACCAAATGGACCAAGCCACGCGACTAGCGACTGCGGTCAAGGAGGACGTGTTGGGCAAGGATATATCTCAGAGCCTCGACAACTACACCAGGGCAAAGACACAGTTGGCAGGACAGAGCTTTGAAACTAGGGCAAAGACAGAGCTTGCCAGGGATGACAGGAGCACCCCGGCACCGGATCTTAAGGGTCTCCTACGAACAATCAGTAGAATAGACAATGCAGGGTAGGTAGAAGCTGACGGGTAGATGTAAAGTTGGTTCCCATTGTAGTACTAATGCTACATATACATATACATACACAAATACGTGAGTTCATACCGAGTGAAG
The DNA here is from genome assembly GCA_030585045.1 of Zhuliangozyma parablackwelliae. Lineage (NCBI taxonomy): Eukaryota > Fungi > Ascomycota > Pichiomycetes > Serinales > Debaryomycetaceae > Zhuliangozyma > Zhuliangozyma parablackwelliae. Next base: position 86,803 of record JAJMCF010001836.1, on the reverse strand, counting down.
TAGAGTCCCCTCACTCATTACTTCTTCTTTGCAAACAAAGCCTCACCAATGTTCTTTCCTCTCAACTTGACACCCAATGCTCTTTCCAACTTGCCCAACAACTGCTGGTTAGGAATAGCCCGGCCAGCCTCGTAGTCGTTGATGACGTTTGGCTTTTCGTTGACCTTGGTGGCCAAATCCTTTTGCGTCAACTTCTTCTCTTGTCTGGCTTGCTGGATAGCCTTGCCAACACTGGTGTCGATCTTCTTGACGGCAACAACATCGTCGGTGGCGTCCAACTTGGTCAACCTTTGTCCCTCAGGGTTCGATTTGGTGTTGGCTGTTCCGTACTTCTTTTCGGTTCCAACAACAAGACCGTCTCTTCTGGCGGCGTTCAACTGCGAGGTGGTCTTGGCAACGTTTTCACGTGGACCGCCGCCGCCAATCCTGGCCTTCAGACCTATAATAGTAACCGTATCCCAATCTGATGACATGATGATTAAATGTATTGAAGGAGAATTGAAATCAGTCACCGAACTTTTTTTTTTTCTTTCCCCATTCTTCTACTGTCTTCTTTGCCACACAAAGTGGAGTCACGTGTTGGTTATATTGTGGTGGCACGACCATATTATTGCGCTACCATGTGTGGATCGGCAGTGGTTGTGTATGTGTATGGCAAGCTACTGGACGATGTTGATTCAAGGAGATGAGGATGGACTTACTCCTGTTATGTGTGCAAGGCTGGTTTCCTCCAATTACCCCCAGGAGTGGTTCCTGCCTTTACCTGCGTATTTAAGCTTGCTGTGAGAAAGAAAGAAAAGGAGGAAAAAAAAGCTATCCCCCCCCCCCCCATCATCATCATCAACAACAATGTCGGAAAGTGAAATCCCCATCGAAGTCAAGTCCAGATCGCGGTCAATCAAGTCGTTCTCGTCCAACGAATGGACGTTGGAGAACAAGGTCGAGGAATTGCTCCATGAATTGGCCCACGACAACCACCTCTCGGTCCACAGGTTGAGATTGTCCCGGTTGGACAATGGCAAGCAAGTGCCTCTTATCCCCCACAAGACATTCACCGAAAATGGCATTCCAAGTGACACCACCAAATTGGGGTTGTTTGTCAAGGACTTGGGCCCCCAAATCTCGTGGAGAACCGTGTTTTTGGTGGAGTACTTTGGCCCGTTCATTTTCCACCCATTGTTTTACTACGTCCAGTCAATCTACAAGGTCGGCCCATTCCAGCACACCGAGACTCAGAAATTGGCATTTGCCCTTGTCTTGTTGCACTTTTTGAAGCGGGAGTTGGAAACGGTGTTTGTTCACAAGTTTTCAAACGCCACCATGCCCGCGTTCAACATTTTCAAAAACTCCACCCACTACTGGATCTTGTCCGGCTTTAACCTTGCCTACTTTGTCTATGCGCCACAGCAAAACAAGGACGGGTTATTCAAGTACCTTTTCCATGTCAATGACTTGCCATCGTACGTCAACTACGCCCTCGTGGGCGTGTGGGCTTTTGCCGAGTTTTCCAACCTCTTGACGCACATTATTTTGAGCAACTTGAGAAACAAGGACACCAAGAGATATGTCATTCCGTATGGCTACGGCTTTGACTTGGTTGCGTGCCCCAATTACTTTTTCGAATCGTTGGCTTGGTTGGCGTATGCAGTGTTGGCAGGCAACTGGTCGGCATGGATCTTTTTGTTTGTCAGCTCCGGCCAGATGTGGCTCTGGGCCATCAAGAAGAACAAGAGGTACTTGCAAACCTTTGGCGACGACTACAAGAAGTTGAAGAGAAAGGTCTATGTTCCATGGGTTATTTAGCTTACTTATACCTTTGGCTCTTCAGCGTTGAACTTAATGGACACACTGTTTACGCAATGCCTCTCATCCGTGGGTGTTTTATAGCCCTCTCCCTTGAAAACATGGCCCAAATGGCCGTCGCAGGTGTTGCATCTCATCTCTTCTCGAACCATCCCGTGCGTTTCATCTCTATAGATCTTGACGGCTCCTGGCAATGCCTCGAAAAACGCGGGCCAGCCACAATGGGCCTTGAACTTTGTATCGGCCTTGTACAACGGTGTCTTGCACCCGGCACACTCATAGTATCCGATGCTTGATGCGGGCGTGTCGGTGTACTCGCCGGTGTATGGCGCCTCGGTGCCTTGCTGGCGCAACACGCGAAATTGTTCTGGCGTGAGAACTGCTCTCCATTCCTCTTCAGATTTGGACATGGTGGTGTAACGATGAAGTGGCGATGAAAAACGAGGCCGGAATCTATACTTTATAGCTGTTGCTTTGGCTAATCGTGATAGCATAGGTTTTTGCCTTCAGTCACGTTTTTGCCTTCAGTTGGAAGAGAAAAAATGATTGTGGGGGAGAACGGAATAAGATGAAAAGGGGTCACGATAACGGTTGCTGTGCCTGGGAAGAGCTTAGTGTATAAATCGTACAAAAAATGCAAACGTGTCTTGGACTAACGCAGCTCTATTTTAACGTAAAAATGCCCCAAAAGAAAACCAATGCAAACAAGAAAAAGAAGTGTCAGAAGAAGCCTTGCCAAAAGAAGCCTTGCCAAAAGCCTTGTCCTTCTCCCAGGTTATCTCAAATAGTAGTTGTAGTGCCCCTTCTGCTCTCTCGAGGTATCGCCAGCGCGGGTTTTCAAGTCCCACGAGATCTCAATGTCGATTTCCCTTGGGTTGATGGTGCTTGGCAGGCCCGAGATCTCGCCGTGGATAATGTCGCCCTTTCTCAAGTCCAACACTTGGTCCATGTAAAACACAGTTTGCTTCCAGTGGGTATACTGGTTCATGGGCCCGGTCTGCAACATGACCCGCTCGCCACCGGGGAAGATGGCGTCCCAGTACACGACATAGGCATGGCAGTAGTCGTCGTCTGTGGCCTCGACATGGAACTTGCGCTTGAATGCCAAGTCTTCCTTCTTCACCGTGTTGATGTCAAACTCAAAGAACTTGTTGCCCTTGGTGATCAACGACTCCTTGTTCACAGTGTCAACCAATGGCTCTTGCATGGCAATCTTGATAAACGGCGTGTAGTCAAACCCATACACGTCTTCCCAATAGTGGATCTTTTCGTCCTTATACTGGCCATCCTCAATACCAGCAATGTACATGTTGCACTTGTCTGGAAGGATCAACCCGCCCTTGGCCAAGTACTTGTCTCTGGCGTACAACACGGTGTCCAACATGGATTCGTACAACAAAAAGTACCCCATCCACTCAGAAATGATAATGTCCACCTCGTCCACGGGCAACTCAATGTCCTCCAACTTGCCCTGTATCAAGGTGATTTTGTCGCTGAACCCATTGATGTCAACAATCACCTTGGCCTTTTCAATGATGCTGGACATGTCGACGGAGTACACGTGCTTGGCACCGGCCTTGACGGCAAACATGGAAAGGATCCCGGTACCGCACCCAACGTCCATCACAATCTTGCCCTTGAACAAGTCCTTGTTACGGTACATGGCGTTACGATAACTCAAGGTACGCGAAGTATCTTTGAGCATCTCTTCGTGGATCCCGAAATGGTCATATGATGAAAAGTAGTGCTGCTCAAAGGCATTCAACTTGGTCTTGTCTGTGGCTGAGTCTGACATTGGTATTTATAAATCGATGAGGTGTACGAATGTTTGGGAGGGTTTTTTTATTTTCGTTTATTTTTTGGTCCAAGAGGCGAAGAGCAGAGGGAAAAAAAAATCTAGCGATGCCGTTTGCCATATTTGGTGTGTTTGGCTTTAGGTATGAGGTTTTACACTGCCATGGATGGGTGGTGTGAATAGTGCTAAGGAGATAGGTATCCAAGTCAATGTTTCGAACTCTTTTGGAAAGCCACTGCTGGCTAGACGGAGCAAAAAAAAAAAATGGACGGGTTGGGAATTGAACCCAAGGCCTTCTGCTTGCAAGGCAGACGCTCTGCCAACTGAGCTACACGCCCTGTATGCTAATTCATCAACCACCTTTGACAGATGACAATGGCTGATGCGAAGCACCTTTTCTCCTTGAAACAACCCCTGACGTCGCTAAAACCTATTTCTCGATATTGTATAACGTTGATATAATGTTTTTCTTTTCTGTACACACGTTGGAGATACTATTTGATGTTTTGACAGGCTTGTCGCTGAGCTTAATTTCCCAGTTTTCTGTACAAATGGTTGCCAAAATCAGCTTGCAATCAACAAAAGTCTAAACATTGAAACACAAAACATTCTTCTCGGGAATCACCGGGAACCTATAAAATAATATAAAAATGATACATACCAACTACATCGACTCTGAGTCCACCACGCGGTTTGTAGCATATTCTCTTTGAACAACTGCCTGCTTGATAGCGTCGTCGCCCAACTTCTCTCTCATTTCGTCCACATCAAAAGTGTTGACTTCGGTGTACTTGAACTTTCTTGCTGGGACCTTTTCAGCAAACAACTGGTCCAATTCGGCAAATGTTCTGCCTTTTGTTTCGGGCAATTCAATGTAGACCCAGATTGCCGATACAATGGAAAACCCGGCCCAGAAAAGACCGGTCTTGGCCTTCCAGTTCCACTGTGTGGGGTTGAGCATATATGGAGTGATGATTGCCACAACGACTCCGGCAACGTTGTACAAGTTCCGGGCCAACATCACTGTTCTTGCACGTAATTTGGCCGATGGAATTTCCGCAACGATGGAAAAACACAAAGGTCCAATGGAGGCGTCGTAAACAGCAGTGTAGACGAGAATAAGCGACCCAACACCCCACGACGCGTTGGGATTACTTGAAAAGCCCAACCCGCCCACAATGAGCAACACCGCTGTCATGCAACACAACCCGCCAAAGTAGAACGTGAATCTCCCTATTTTTTGGGAGAGGAACCACGAGCTAACAGTACCCACAATCCCCAAACAGTATTGGAAGATACTAAAGTTGAAAGCCATGGACTGGGACAAACCAGCCTGTCTGTAAAAATAAGTCGAGTATGCCATCAAACTGCCCCCCGTGATGTTCTGAATCAACCAGGTGAATGCCGCAATTCTGGTTCTCCTAAAGTTGGTACCAGTGAAACATTCTCTGATACTGGCATTGGTGGATACGGCATCCTCTTCCTTGATGGTCATTTGCATCTTGGTCAACATGCTATCTGCCAAGATCTCCTTCTTGGGCAAATGCGCATTTTCACTAAGCAAGCGACACAAGGACTTTTTGGCCTCCTCCATTTTCCCCTTCTTGACCAAGTACCATGGCGACTCGGGTGCAAGGTAGACACCAATAAGCAAGGGGACGGGCCAGATCCACTGGACAGCAAACGCGATACGGTAAGCATCGGGTGAATCCATGGTGGAAATACCCTTGATCACCCCAGAAGCAATAAGCTGTCCAAGCACCCAGCACAAATTAACAAACGAGGTCAATTGCATCCGCAACAGGCAGGGGACCACCTCTGATGCGTAACTAACAGTAATGGTTTGGTAAGATCCCCAGTTGATCCCCAATAAGATATAAGACAACAACAAGACTTGACGGTTGGGGGCAAAAAACTGAATGAAAATCAAACCAACCGAAGACGCCAAGGCGGGCATCAACGTCTTTCTGTACCCGATTTTGTCAGCATAGATACCAGCAAGGAAAAGACCAAAAATCGCACCAACGCTAAAGCCCATTGAAAGACCTGTCTGCCATTGAGCGGGGATCTGATACTCTCCGATATCGGGATAGTAGTCACCAAATTTTTTGGCAAACCCCGGGTAGGCGTAGAAACTGGCCAACAAGTTTGTGTCGTAACCCTCCATCACCAAGGCAAAGGACAAGATGACCGACCACATAACTGCTTTGGGGAACGTCTTTATACCTTCAAGCAACGTCATTTTCTTTTCATTATTGTCGTCCCTCTTGGCATCGTTGGACATTTCCAAAAACTTTGCAATGTACTCCTCAGCACTGGCGTCAACAACACTGGCGTCAACAGCACTGGTGACAGAGGTATCTTCCACCCTCTTTTCCGTAGTCTTTAAATCGTGATCGCTATCGAAAGACATGTTTAACACTGTGAGATACTGTGCTAATGATAGTGGCACAGGTCAAATTTGCCACGATCCCAGTGGGTGTATTTATACTCTTGGAAGTCATTCTGGGCATATCGCGCAGCTGGTAGCATCTAATAATTTTTCTTGAGCAAAAGAATTGCAGCAAACCACCTAAGACCCCACAAACAAGGTTAGCATATTTTACCACATGGTTATGGACCCGTAAAGAGAACATGTGTCGAATTAGTTACGTTAAAGACCATTTTTTTTTTTCAAACAGGAATCGCCAGCCACCATATAGCGAGCAAGAACCATACTGCCATAGGTAGGGGACGTGGATAACCCTCGAAGGTAGTCACATCTGCCGCGCGAAATCGTATACTGGTAAGTGGTCAGACACTGGAATAGTAAGAGCTAATAATCAGGGTTAGGAAGAATGCCCAGCTTCTTTTCATGCGACGCATGAAAACAATTTTCCCCCAACACTCTGGGTGCGGGGCAGGTTTTTCTTGGATGTTCTCTGGAGACGATATCCGTGCTAAAAAGAAACAATAGAGTTGATCCGGTAAACGGAATAGTCAATGACAACTTGGGAGAGTTGAAAGAGTACGAGGGAAATTGGAGGAGCTGTCAGGAGAGGACAATCAGGCTCTCCGTCTAGGCGAATGTGGAGTTAGTCTCGTAGCTCAAAACCGTGTGGCACGATCGCGCCTTCTACCCCACCACCCCCCACCACAAAGCCAAGGGTTTTCCAACAAGCAACCTGACTAATTGATTTGCAATTGCAACACACGGAAATACACTTCGTTGCCCCTCCACAGCTTGGCTTTTCACTGGAGTTAACCCGTACGGAAGGGGGATCATCGCCGTATTTGGAAATCTAGCCGTGTCATGTATGGTTACTTCCATCACCCCACAACAGGCGCACCTCGAGCAAAAATTTATAGTGCTAACAAATTCGTGGATACTCTGCAAACAACCCCCCACGAGAACAGAGTAAGAAGTGGAGTGAGATCCCAACAACCTCACCCTCATTGATTGAAACTTTCACCAATTCTTCCCCGCTTTGAATAGGGGTTCATTGGCGACTAGAATTAAGGTAAACAGAGTAACACGATTTGGATAACACAACCTAAAAGAGCAGGAGGTCACAGGCCATGTCCAGATATATTCCTTCAGTATTCAAGCATTCATTAAAGCATAAAACATCGTGTACAGAGTTCGCCAGGAACCTATAGATCAGTATATAAAAAAGGGATACATAAACATCGGCAACTACATCGACTCTGAGTCGACATTGTCCAAAGCATACTCTCTTTGAACAACTGCCTGCTTGATAGCGTCGTCGCCCAACTTCTGTCTCATTTCGTCCACATCAAAAGTGTTGACTTCGGTGTACTTGAACTTTCTTGCTGGGACCTTTTCAGCAAACAACTTGTCCAACTCAGCAAAGGTTCTGCCCTTTGTTTCAGGCAACTCAAAATAGACCCAAATAGCAGATAAGATGGAAAACCCGGCCCAGAAAAGACCGGTCTTGGCTTTCCAGTTCCACTGTGTGGGGTTGAGCATATATGGGGTGATGATTGACACAATGATTCCAGCAAAATTGTACAAGTTCCGGGCCAACATCACTGTTCTTGCTCTCAACCGCGCCGAGGGCATCTCGGCGACAATAGAGTAGCACAACGGACCAACCGAGGCATCATAAAGGGCGGTGTAAACAAGGATGAGGGAGCCAATTCCCCACGACGCGTTGGGATTACTCGAAAAGCCCAACCCGCCCACAATGAGCAACACCACTGTCATGCAGCCCAACCCGCCAAAGTAGAAAGTGAATCGACCCATCTTTTGCGAAAGGAACCACGAGCTGGCAGTACCCACAATCCCCAAGCAATATTGAATGATGCTAAAGTTGAAGGCCATAGATTGGGGCAAACCGGCTTGCAAGTAGAAATAGGTTGAGTACCCCATCAAACTGGCTCCAGTAATGTTTTGAATCAACCACGTAATCGATGCAATCCTGGTTCTTCTCAAGTTGACGCCGGTGAAACATTCTTTGATACTAGCACCCGCAGTCAAAGCCTCTTCCTCCTTGATGGTCATCTGCATCTTGGTCAACATGCTATCAGCCAAGACTTCCTTTTTGGGCAAATTGGCGTTCTCACTAAGCAAGCGGCACAATGACTTCTTTGCTTCCTGCATCCTCCCCTTTTTGACCAAGAACCAAGGAGACTCGGGTGCAAGGTAGACGCCAATAAACAAAGGAACCGGCCAGATCCACTGCACAGCAAAAGCGATACGGTAAGCATCGGGTGAATCCATGGTGGAAATACCTTTAATGACACCGGACGAAATGAGTTGCCCAAACACCCAACACACATTGACAAAGGATGTCAATTGCATCCGCAACAGGCAGGGCACCACCTCCGAGGCGTAACTAACAGTGATTGTTTGGTACGACCCCCAGTTGATCCCCAATAAGATATAAGACAACAACAAGACCTCACGGTTGGGGGCAAAGAACTGGATAAAGATCAACGCGACTGACGAGGCCAAGGCGGGCATCAACGTCTTTCTGTAACCAATTCTGTCAGCAAAAATACCAGCAATAAAGAGCCCCACGATCTGGCCGCAATTGTAACCCATCGAGAGACCCGTTTGCCATTGGGCCGGGATCTGGTACTCGCCGATCTCGGGAAAGTAGTCACCAAACTTTCTGGCAAACCCCGGGTAGGCGTAGAAACTGGCCAACAAGTTGGTGTCGTAACCCTCCATGACCAAGGCAAAGGACAAGATGACCGACCACATAACCGCTTTGGGGAACGTCTTTATACCTTCAAGCAACGTCATTTTCTTTTCATTATCGTCGTCCCTCTTGGCATCGTTGGACATTTCCAAAAACTTTGCAATGTACTCCTCAGCACTGGCGTCAACAACACTGGCGTCAACAGCACTGGTGACAGAGGCAGTAGCCACTACCTTTTCAGTTCCCTTGAACTCGTTATCGCTATCAGAAGACATGTTTAACACTGTGAGATACTGTGCTTTTGATAGTGGTATAGGTCAAATTTTGCAATGGTCCAGTGGGTGTATTTATACTCTTGGGCGTGTTGCCAGGGATGATCTCTGGGGAGAGGCGATCGGGGAAGAACAACAGAGCGGCTAGCACACACACAGCAACAAAGCACTATTCACCACAGACCCCACAAAGAAAGACCACCATGGAAGTGTATGTGTGTATGTGTATCCGCCTCGAAACTCAGCGACAAATTTTGCGTCGCCCACTATTATTTTTTTGTATTATTTTTCATTTCCCCCCAAACAATAGAGTTATTGTCGGTTTCAGATGTACTGAGTGGGCATGGCTTAGGCGTCACGAGCTGAAACCGTATAGTGGTGTGGTCTGGGGTAGAGTTCTTGCGGGGGGAGGGAATGAGGGGATTGGTTGAGATCGACACGATTTCCCGCCTTGTTGGGTCAAACGACGCAGAGCGAGGTAAATTTTCCCAAGGCGGATCTTTCCGCCATTCTGAAATGAGCCCAGAAATGTGGTTGATCCGATTTACCGAGACCATCGTTGGAGAGTATAGAAGGTTTGTCGCGCCGAGGTAATGTACGGCCTTCTCCACATGTTTATCGAATGCACTGTCTAAAATGATTGTGGGCATATGCTCTCTCCACATCGAGACTAAAAAGTCGGACCTAGTTACAAAAGACTCTTTCCCCATACGGCAGTGAGTATAATCTCGATTGCTCCCGCCTTGTCCTCAAAACCATTTCCGTGCCCTCCTCATCCCACACACACACACAGCCAAGGTTTTTCCTTTAAAAAATATCATGAAAAGAGTTACTCCGCTTCTTCACCAAAAGCGAGCATTCAAGCGAGCAAGCAAAGGGTAAACCGGGGTATGTCCGGACTTGGTACAACCCCCTCCTGAAACCCATATTGCGAGAATCGTTGCGTTACCCCACGGAAGTTGCTGACAACAAGCTTTTTGGCGGGTTGTTCTGAGGAGATGACCTGTGAGGGGCTAAATGGAGCGAGCATTCCAGCGAACAAGCAAGGGATAAACCAAGGAGACCGCCTCGGCTCCCTCGTATATGTGCTTTTCAAACCTCTGTTGTCATTGTTGGTCCCCACCCCCCTCGTGTGGAGAAACTTTCTGGTTGTGTTCCCAATACCACCCGCGATAAGCTTTGCCAATATTCCGAGAATCAGGACGAAAAGTTCCGAGCCGGCCAATTTCCCGCAACTTTACCCCCACACCACTGATGGCGGCGCTCCCTCTCTTCCCCCTCCCCCAGCAGTCGTATAAAAAGGAGGTGCCCTTGAGCAACGACACTCCAAACTTTGTTCAACCACATCTTCAAAAGCAATGACTATCGATAACATTTGGTGGAAGAACGCCAGCGTGTACCAGATCTGGCCCGCAAGTTACAAGGATTCCAACGGCGACGGTGTTGGCGATATTGCGGGCATTATCTCCAAATTGGACTACTTGAAGGACTTGGGGGTCGACGTTCTTTGGTTGAGTCCCATGTATGATAGCCCTCAGGACGATATGGGCTACGACATTAGCGACTACAACAAGATCTACCCTCCATATGGCACTCTTGACGACATGCAAGCTTTGATCGACGGCTGCCACGATAGGGGAATCAAGATCATTTGCGACTTGGTGATTAACCACACGTCTTCAGAACACGCCTGGTTTAAGGAATCGAGATTGTCAAAAACAAACCCAAAGAGAGACTGGTACATCTGGAAAAAGCCGCGGTACGATGAAGCAACGGGCAAGAGGTTGCCGCCCAACAACTGGAAGTCCCACTTTTCAGGGTCTGCCTGGGAGTACGACGAGACCACCGACGAGTACTACTTGCGCCTCTTTGCCAAGACCCAGCCGGACCTCAACTGGGAAAACGAGGAGACCAGAAAGGAGATTTACAATGTGGCGTTAAAGTACTGGTTCGAGAGAGGGGTTGATGGTTTCAGGATCGATACTGCCGGGTTATACTCAAAGAACCAGTCCTTTTCTGATGCTCCGATTGTTTTTGAGGACCAGGAGTACCAGCCGTGCGACAGCCTCACCAACAATGGTCCCCGGATCCACGAGTTCCACAAAGAGATGTTTGCCAACGTCACCTCGCACTATGACGCCATGACGGTTGGCGAAGTGGGCCACTGCAGCAGGGATGCCGCGTTGAAATACGTCAGTGCCAAAGAAAAGGAAATGAATATGATGTTTTTGTTTGACGTTGTTGAAGTTGGCTCCGACAATAGTGACCGGTTTCGGTACAAGGGGTGGGACTTGACGGACTTCAAAAATGCCGTGACTGCCCAGGGCAGTTTTGCCGAGGGAACCGATGCCTGGTCCACGGTGTTTATCGAGAACCACGACCAGCCAAGGTGTGTTTCCCGGTTTGGCAGCAAGAAGCACCGGGAAAAGAGTGCCAAGCTCTTGGCCATGTTGCAAACCACATTGACCGGAACCTTGTTTATCTACCAGGGCCAAGAAATCGGCATGACAAACTTGCCCCGCTCGTGGTCGATTGAGGAGTATAAGGATATCAACACCATCAACTACTACCAAGCGTTTAAGGATAAATACGGCAAGGATGCCGACTTTGAGGAAAGGGCGGAGAAGCTTATGGATGTGATTAACCTTGTTGCCAGAGACCACGCCCGGTCTCCCGTCCAATGGGACGATTCGGCTTATGCCGGGTTCTCAACCGTTGCCCCATGGACCAGAGTCAACGACAACTACAAGGAGATCAACGTAAAGGAACAGTTGGGCAACCCCGATTCGCCGTTGCAATTCTGGAGAACGTCGTTGAAGTTGAGAAAAAAGTACGCCAACTTGTTTGTATACGGGTCCTTCAAGGTGTTGGACTATGACAACAAGCAAACATTCACGTATTTGAAGGAGTTGCAGGATGCCGGCCTGCCCAAGGCGTATGTTGTTCTCAACTTTTCCCATGATGCCGTCAAGTTTGAAAAGTTGATTGCAGGCTCGTCGTTTACGTTGGTCCATTCAAATGTGGCAAAAGACGAGTTGGACCACGATACGTTGCTGCCATACGAGGGACGCGTGTATATCGTAGAGTAGTTTAGTAGTATTTGCTATTGTACGCCAAGCATACAACACTTTACAAGAAAAGTGCACCCTGTACGAAAGCACGCCAAGAGTTCGATACACGAAGGTGGGGCTGAACTGTAGGATGAGTCTATACTGTAGGATGAGTCTATCCTATGCTTGAGTCACAGCTACGTTTCAACAGCGTACCAAAGTAGAGAAAAATCACAAAAACAAAGCATAAAAAATATCAGCAACAAACAAAATATAAAAAGCGAAATTCCATCGCCAAGTAAAGTACCAGCTAAATGTCTTCACCACTACAAAACACCTCCAAAATGAAGCACAACCACAGACATAAAGCGCCAAAGGGTCAGTGGCAACGGGGCTTTCCCCCCGGTCCAAGACCCAGCGAGCTCCCTGTCTCAACCGAGCCACCCGTGGAATTGGACCCGGGGCAAGTCAGGGACCGAGTTCGCCAGTTGCAGAGCCTACCTCGGTTCCAAACGCTTGACTCATTACCGTGCCCACCCCTGTCGTTATACGACCTGGAGGTGGACCGGTATGTGAATGATAATTTGCAGTCTCCCAAGAACCCCAGACTAGCTGACTCGCACACGCGACAGGAGCTCGTGAAGCTCATCCGCCGAGTCCACGGCCGCCGCGCCATTTTGTTTTCCATTGACATTGAGGCATGGGAGTTTGACAATAAGCTAGTCACCGAGATTGGCATTGCCATCTACGATCCCCGTGGCCAAGCGACGTCGGTGTTTCCATCCACGGACCAGATCCATATCCGGATCAAGGAAAACATGGACAAGACCAATGGCAAGTATGTGCCCAACCACGCCACAAACTTCATGGGGGGAAAGTCGCACGTCATGTCAAAGTACGAAGCCGCGCTTTTCGTCCAAAGCTTGGTTGACTACTATTTCGTCACCCCAAAGCAGGAGGATATCATCTGTCACTTGGTGGGCCACGACGTGAGCCAGGATGTCAAGTGGTTGCGAACCTTGGGGGTGGACTTTCCTCAGCAACGTGCCACTGTGGATACCGCCAGCCTCTTCAAAATATCACGGGGCAAGCAAAGCATAAGCTTGACCAACGCCCTACATTTGGTGCAAATCCCACACGCCTTTCTCCATAATGCCGGGAATGACGCGTACTATACTTTGCTATTGGCGATGAAAATATTGGACCCGGTTTCTAGAGTCAAGTTTGAGTTGGATAAGATGGATGGCGTCCAGACGGAGGTCTCGCCGGAGCAACTTGTTGCCGAGGGGGAAAAGTTGGACTTGAAAAGGACAATATCTCTGGACGAAGCGGTGTTGGAGCATCCAAAGCAGCAGAAGCAACAGCAGAAGCAGGAACAGCCCAAAGGTGCAGTCAAGAAGAAAAGGGAGAGAGTGAAGCTCGTGCATCAAGCCGATCACGAGGTGGTCCATGCTGAAGAGGCCACGGCCACGATCTTTGCTCACTAGAAGGAACATTCTTGAATGGACAACTATGTAGTGAAATTAGACGGACAATATAAATGTGTGGTAGTAGGATCTGTTGATGTTGTTGTCTCTGTCTCATAGTGGTCGTGCGTGGACTCACATTTATGACACCCACATAAAAGTTGTGTGCCTGCAACACACACCACCACACCCTTCTTCAGCAGCCCCAAATGCAGCTGGAAGAAGATGGCGCCGCTGCGGGAGAGCGAAAGACGTTGAAGCAACAATTGAAGGAATCATCAGGTATGTACAATCATCGAGTGCGATAACCAGCACCCAACGAAACAGGGAACACTAACACCAAGCAGAAAAGAGAGCTCAGGAGTTTAAAGAACGCATGGAGTCAAGAAATTCAACGTATCTACTTGACGAGAAAGGAGTCAAGTTCTACAACGATTTGAAGGAGCAGGAAGACGAGAGGGAGAGGAGGATCAAGCAGCACGAAGCAAACGAGCTAAAAAGATTCAAATTGCTACGAGAAGCAAAGCAGCCGGCAAAGAAAGCCGGTGCGTTGTTGGCGCTGGGCGGCACGGTCCACAAGCCTAGGACAAAGGTCCTAAGGGCGATGAAGAAGAGGCCTGGTGTGGTTGTGCTCCCACAAGGAAACGAGAGAGATGATACGTCTCAAAAATTGCCCGTGGAAAAAGCCATCACTGAGGAAAACACCCCGGTGATAGTCCCCACAGCTGGGATAGTTGCGGGCTACTCGTCAAGCGGGATAGTTGCGGGCTACTCGTCAAGCGGGATAGTTGCGGGCTACTCGTCAAGCGACGACGACGATGACACTTGAAAGACAGGCATGTCCACCAAAACATGTCGTGCTGCAACCAAAATCCCTCTACACTAACGAAATTTTTTTTTTTCATCCACATCATTTTACTTCAGCCCAACCCAACCCAACCATGTTCAACTTTATCCAGAATGCCAGCAGGGCGCTATTCGCAAAGAGTCCAATAACTACAAGCATACTCCAGATGCGGCTCATACACAAGGTGCACAAGTCGGCTGCCAAGAGGATGCTCAGAACCGCCACTGGACTCAAGAGGAAACAAGCGGGCAGAAACCACGGCAATGGAAAGTTTAGCTATTCCACAATCAAGCACTTGACGGGGTTCAAGCCCGTTAGCAAGAGAGGGGGGTACTTGAAAAAGTACAAGCAATTTGTCTAGAAATCTCTCGTGTACATAGGACCTTTTAATGAAAAAGAGAACATTCGATACAGAATGCAATTTGTTAAATATTACAACTACTGTGTTGCTCCAGATGTCGCCCACTTTTCAAATACTACAACTACTGCTGCTCCACCCAGTTCTCGCCAACCTTTTTAAACTCGCTGGTGGGAAAGTAATGGTAATCCGTCTTGAGCGAGATCGCCACCGGGATGTTATCAAACGACACCATCCTGAGCTTGATGTATGTCTTGTCGGGTATGGCCTTCACCACCCTAACAAACGTGTCGAGGTCTCTTGTCTCTTGGTCGTTGACGTGGGTTATGAAACTGATAGGGACAAGACCGTACTGGTGCGCGGGCCCGCCTGGTGCCTTTTCGGTGATGTAGACCTCGGAGGGGATTGTTTTCATCAACTGTCTGACGCCATAGTGGGTGGTTTGCAACAACGCGCCCGACCAAAACACCACATGCGAGAGCGAGGTGGTGTCAATCGTGGGCACCTGCACCGTCATTTCCCGCTTTGACCGCACGATGCGGAACTCCAAGCTCGCCTCGGTGTACATGGCCTTGAAATCGCGCATGCTCTTTACAAGCTGGCCGTTGACCGAAAGGACAATATCACCCGTTTTCAACGGGCTGGGCTGGGTGTGCAAACTGGGTGCGGCCACCCTATCCACCGCCAAAAACTTGATTTGGTCCTCGGATTCCTCTTCAAACTTGGCGATCCAGTCCTGCGGCACCCCCCGGGTTCGGCCCTGGAAGATGGTCACCGAGGCAAACTCGGCATTCAAGATCCGCAAGTGGGTGGGGATCTTGTTGGATTGCAACGAGGCAATGACCTCCTTCACGTCGGTAACGTCCAACCCCATTCTGTACATTTGTTCGTTGGTTTCTCCCAAATAAGTCAACCAAAACGCGCGAACGGTGCCGTCGTCGTCGGCCAACACACCAGCGGCACACTCGTGGGTGATTTTGCTGTCCAACAACACACACTCGAGGTTGGTGCCTCTATAGCGCGGAGCCATTTGGCTGGCAGTCACGTTCAACGACGAAATAGCACTGACTTTCAAGTCCTCGGTGATCAACCGCAAATTGTAGTTGTACCCAATGAAGTACGACTTGTCGCCCCGGCGCAATGGCGTGTCGCCAAACTTGGGCGTTTGCACGTCGGCCAACACTAGCGAGGGGTCATATTTGATGATGGCGTAGTTCAAGTGCGGGTGCAAAAACACCACTTTGCCCGGCACGTCAACCGACTCGGCAAAGATGACAAATATGTCGCACATGTCGTGCGGAACGTACCGTCTTGATACAAGCACAAACCCGTTGGCAGCGTCAATAACAACACCATAACAGATTTCCTTCTTGAATGGGTGCGAGTCAACGCTGCTGGGTGTGAGCGTTCTCACCTGCACAAAAGACCTCACCAACTGCGCACACCCCTGCTTCCCATCGTCACAGAATGGAAGGTCAATGTACTTTGCATTCTGGGGCGTGGCCAGAACGGGGGGTAATGGCTTGTCTTGGAGCTTCTTGAAGTCCCACAACCCCGTCTTGTCGTTACGCGTGGCCATCTTGAACGAAGTGTCCCAGTGCCTATCGATGTAGATGGTTTGCACATACTCGGTGTGCATATCGGAAACATGGCGGTACGTAATCGGCACCCTGGCGCAGTCGGGGATGCCCTTCATCACCTCAACAAACGCATCCAAGTTGGCCACCGGTTTGTCGTCAACGGTTTCAATTAACCAGCCCAAAGTGTCCTGGGTAGAAAACTCAAATGAGCCAGCGCCATTGTTTACAAACACGCCCCGCACGGGTAAGCAATAGCATCGGGCAATCTGGTACGACAAGTCGTTGAAAGTGGCGCCGGAAACCAGCACAAACCGGTCTGGGGTGTAGCTGTGGAGATCACCAATCTTGATCTTTTGGGTGAGCTCCTTGCCGCCTCGCTGGATGGTGAATTCCAACTCGTTGCCGACATTCTCATCAAGAATCTCGTCAACTCTGATAAATGTGGAGATGTGCTCGCCATTTATCGAAATCAAAGCGTCGCCCTCTTTGATCAACCCATCGGCGGGGCCCTCGGGCAACACCAATTCGGCAACAAGCAACCCAATCTTGTGCGGGAACAACTCTCTTGCCTTGGCTTCTGCTTCTGCAGTTAAGCCCAACCGCGTGCACTCATTGAATGGCTTCAACTGCCACTCGACTTGAATATCACCCCTGGTGATGGGCTTGTCGCCTTGAAGACACCGCAAGGCCCGCAACGGCCGGTACACGGGCAAGAAAAAGTCCGTCGACGCTTCGGTGCTCCCGCCCGCTTGTAATGCAACACACTTGCCGTCTTCGTTGACAACCGGCGACCCCGAAGATCCCCCGGTTGCAGACGCGGCCGCCTGGATATACTCGGTGTTGAAATCGTTGTACGTCAAGCTTCCGTAGTCGGGGGTGTTACGGTCTAGCCTCGAGATGATACCGGCCAAGATGGATAACTTTTCGCCAGCGTCGTTGCCAACAACTCTGATCTCGGTCCCGATCCGCGCAAGCTCGGGAGACAACTCGAGCTGGGTAAGCGTCAAGTACTTGACATCCTTGGGATCAAACTGCAAAAAGCCAAAGTCGTGTATCGGGTCACGGTATATGGGTTTCACGTCAACAGACTCGTGGTTGTCGAAAATCACGTACCCCATGAATGGGCCGGGCCCGACAACGTGGCGGTTGGTCAAGATCAACCCCCTCTCGGCATCCACCACGAACCCGGTGGCCTCACTGACAACGGCGGTCTCGGTGTCAAACGACGTGACATGGGAGAAATGTATAGACACCACCACGTTGACCACGGTGGTTATGGTTTGTTGCCACTTGGTGGTATTGGACATGGGCATGTCGAAAATCTGCGGCGACTCGGGCGAGTCCGACAAGTATTGGGAAGCATCGTCGTCAGCTTCATCAACTTCAACTTCGTCAACTTCAACCTCATACACCTCGTCTGCCTCGTGAACGAGTCTTTTCTTTCCAGTTCCGTTTAAAACAATATCCGCCTCTCTCTTGAAAGGTATACTACTCATCTTGGTGGGGACTGGGGGTGAGTATATAGTGTGTATCACAAGGGTTCTCTCTCTTTTTTTTGTATTTTCTTGAATCGCAAAATTTTTTTTTTTTGTTCACTCAGCGTGATGGCTTTCCAGATTGAGGTTAACAAAGTCCCTTTCATTCTATACTGTCTATACTCTTTAACACCGCGTTTGACCAAGTCTTGTAGTACTCGTTCTGGGAGGACGACTCGTAGAGGTGTTCGCCATGGAGCATAGTGCCGAATCGTTCCATCACATCCCAGCCGTCGCCGATTTTGGCCCGGCGTTCCGACATTGCCTTCATTTCCTCCACCGTCTCGCTGCCATACATGTACTGTTTCTCAATCTCCACCACCCACGGCTCGTCCTTGATCCAGTCCTCCACTATACTGCACCACGAGTGCATAGTCCATTTCAGGAGCCCGCCCTTTTGGTACTGGAGCAACAACTCCATAAACTGGTTCTTGGCCCCCACCAGCGACGCCAAAAGCTTGTGGTTGATCCGTATGTACGCGGCGTGCACCATGCCGCAGGCAAGCGACCAGTCGCTCTTTTTGGAAAACTTGTGCTGGTGGATCAAAAACGTTTCCGTCATCTTGGCCGTGACACGGCCGGGGATGTAGAATGTGTTGCAAAGCGTGATAAACTCCAGGATCAGCACGTGCTTGTAATCGTACTTGTACACCTTCTTTTGCTTGGGGTTGAACGGCGACTCAATGTCTTTGAGCTTGGATTTTGGTGTTGACTGTGGCGTCGTTGCAGCGCTCTCCTCCGCCAGCTCCTCTGCCCTCAATCTCTTTAATGGCGAGTTTGATTTGGAAGTCACTCGCAGACCTTTTGTCGGCGTTGATGGCTCGCTCAACACCACCCTCTTCTTGGCCGGGCTCGATCGGGGCGTGCTGGCGGCCGAGACCTGGTTGACAAACTCTCTAAAGTCAGCCAACAACTTGGTGGCTAGTTTCGGCTGTATTGGGATTCTGGAAATGTCTGGCACTGGCAATTGGAACGTGTCCTGGTACTTTTCAACCACGGCGTAAGCACATAGATGGAACCGGGCAATTTCTGCCTTGTTGGGCAACACGGGCGTTTTCCTCAAGCTGAGCTGGTGGAGAGAGTTGATATAGTTTAGTAGTTTGCCGGTGGACTCGCCATTGTACGTGGGAAGGACATCTCGAAGGGCTTGCTTCACCTGTGCTGAGCTCATGAAGACGCGACTGGGGTGTGGGTAGAGAGAGAGAGAGAATAGAAGAGAAAAGGGTGAAAAGGAAGAGAGTGATTCATATGGAGACGGCAAAACCAAGAAACTTCC
Organism: Zhuliangozyma parablackwelliae; assembly: GCA_030585045.1. Lineage (NCBI taxonomy): Eukaryota > Fungi > Ascomycota > Pichiomycetes > Serinales > Debaryomycetaceae > Zhuliangozyma > Zhuliangozyma parablackwelliae. Next base: position 67,674 of record JAJMCF010001836.1, on the reverse strand, counting down.
CCTTTAGGAAGTCTATCAATTTTGGCCAACCAGAGACCCAGAAAAATTCATTACCCAGAAAGAAGAGCAAAAGACACTGTCATTCCTTCAAGACACCGCCTGGTTTACACGCACCTACCATGTTGTCGAGAGTTCCAATAAAGTCAATACCAGTAAGATGCATACGCACCTTATCCACCACACCCATGTTGAGGCAAAAGGCGTTGACCGAGGCTGTTGACTCGAGCGGGAAGGAAATCGTTTCTGGTGCACCAAGAGACTTGATCACCAGCAGAGTGGTTAGAATCTACCAAGAAGCCAAGCCAGCAACCCAATCTGGTCACCACAACGCCGACCACTGGAAGTTGGACTGGGACGTTTTGGGCAAGGGCAATAGGTGGGAAAACGACCTCATGGGCTACCAAGGCTCTGCCGACTACATGCAAGGCACGATAATGAAGTTTGACACCAAGGATGCTGCCATCAAGTTTGCCGAGAACCAAGGGTGGGACCATTATGTCCAGGAGCCAAAGAAGAAGCATTTCAAGAAGAAGGATTACTCGGCAAACTTTTACCACTCTGCAGGACCATTGAAGCACATCAGAACCAAGTAGGGATACCAATCCTCATTGTATAATACATATTGAGTTTAAAGATTAAACCATTGCTACAGTTCCCCTCGGTGTAATCAAGTTTCATCTCTCGAGTCTCGTATGTCCATTATCCAAAGAAAGAAAGAAAGAAAGAAAGAAAAAAAAAGTACAGAACGCGCAAAGTAATACTCTCTGGAGGTTGTCTATTTTTTTTTTTTTAGCATTACTGATCATCACTGTTGGCATCGTACATCAGCTACGGCCATATCAAACAGTACAGTTACCCCTTATTGTTTACTAATCGCACTCCCCCAGTTAAAAAGTCCCCTTGGCCCTGCTAACTTCTGTGATAACTCAAACACAAACATCTCACAGCCATCCACAGCTTAGTCGCACGCCAAAAGTAATGTCATACAGAGGTGGGTACAACCATCGAGGATATCGAGGTGGATACAGAGGACATGGCTATAGGCTGAACCGTCGTGAGTACTACGATGCTCGTGAGGCTTCGGACGGTGGTTTCGGTTTCAGCAAAGGCTCACGCTACGGCTCGGACGACAATAGGTACCCGCCCGCTGCTTCCAACGGGGGAGCAGGAACCACCCCTGACGATAGAGGGGGCAGATCCACACACCTTCCGTCGGTTGAAAGCAGGGCGTCGTCTTCTGGGTTGAACACGCCAACGCCAGCGCCAGCGCCCACGCCTGTGCGAAAGGTCCCCGGCTCCGATTTGGTATCAGGAGCCAATCAAAAGGACGCCGATTTCCCCAAGCTATCACACCATTCTGATCACGTCAACCGGCGTCTGTTTTTCAAGCACGGCGATGCCAAAAAGAATTACAAGGTGGTGTATGACCCCGAGTTTGACAAGAGCCTCACCAAGGACGCGAGAAAAACAAAACTGAAAAAGACCCGCTTCAACGGCGAGGGCATTTCGCGTGTGGTTGACCCCAGGTTAGAGCACTTGAACGCATACTTGCTGAAGCCGGACAAGAAATCGAAAAAGTTCCCCTTTAAGCAACTCCCGCAGCCCAGATTTGTATTTGACAACGACTCGCTAGGCGCGCCTCCACTTTCCACATTGGTGGTGTGGGATCTCCCGCCCACCACGAGCGAGGTTTACTTGACAAACTTCCTCAAAAGCTACGGCGGGCCTATTGAGGAGTTGACGTTTCTCAATGACCCCACCTACGCGGTGCCGCTCGGGATCGCCACGTTCAAGTTCCAGGGCAGTCCCGAGAAAGCCACGGCGTTGGCCAAGCAGCTTATCAAGACGGTCAAGGCCGAGCACCCCATGATTGACGGTGTTCCGCTCAAGCTCGATATGAACGATTCCACCAGGGGGGTTTTGGAGCGAAGGGTGAAGCATGCGAGACAGTTTTTGCAAACCCAAAGGTTGAAGCGTGAAGAGGAGGAGGAGAAGCGACGCCAAAGGCAGCTTGAAGAACAAAAAAAGTTGGACGAGTTGAAGAAACAGGCGCAGGAGGAAGCCAACAAGAGGAAAAAGGCGGAGGAGGAGAAGGAGGAGGAGGCCAGGAAACGAGAGGAAGAGGAACGGCAAAAAAGTGCCGACCCGCCAGTTGTCGAGATTGTATCCACCAGAGACAAGACATTGGTATACAGACCAAACACCACGGTGCTATCCAGTCGCCGAGACCATAAAATTGTGCCCGGGATCTTTCTCCCGCCCGACTTGTCCAAGTACGTCAAGAACCGGCCATACATTTTGATCCACGACAAGTTTGTGCCCACCAAGAGGTGCTCGTCGCAGGACGTCAAGCGGATCCTCAAAAAGTACGACTGGACGAGGGTGTTGTCGGACAAGACGGGGTTCTACATTGTGTTTAGCACCCTCAGCGAATGCGAGCGGTGTTTTTTGAACGAGGATGGGAGAAGGTTCTTTGACTACCGCCTCGTTATGGAGATGGCAATCCCCGAGGGGTTTTCCGAGAGCGGCAACGAAAGCCTGAACAAGAACGATGTCATTGACGAAGCGACCAACATGTTGGTCAAGGAGTTTGAAGCCTTTTTGGCCAAGGATATCCGCGAAAGGATCATTGCCCCCAGTATATTGGATCTTCTCGGCCATGAGCATTACCCTGAGTTGGTCAAGGAACTAAAGGCCAAAGAAGAAGAAGCCAAGCCCAAGGTGGTTGCGTCCAACAGCTTGTTGAAGCAGAATGCGTTGTCCATCCTTGAAAAGCAAAAGCAGGAGCTCCAGCAGAAATTGCCGTCATTCCGGAAAGAGGAAAAGTTAAAGGCAAAACGCAGACGCCAGCTCTTCCCGATGCAGCATGCATTGAACTTTGATCGGGACTCTGAAGACGAAGACGAATATGAAGCACCTAGCCGGTCGATAACCCCAGTGGCGCCACTTTTAAAGAGGGAGCGCAGCTCAACAGTTACAAGTGTGAGTGACGATGAACAGGATCACGTTTCAAAGAAGCAAAAGACAAAGTTGGAAAAGTCGTTCATGTATGATGAGTCGTCCTCGGACGAGGAGATGGATGAGGTCGAAAAGGAAGTTGGCCAGGCACAAGCCGAGGCAGAAGAAGAGGAAGAAAAAGAAGAAGAAGAAGAAGAGTCCAAAGTTGAAGAGTCCAAGGATGCTATCAGCAGCGATGGGGATATTTTTGAAAGCGATGTCAAGATGCAGCCCACAGAAGGCAGACCCCAAACTGTATACCCTGAGACGTCGATACTGGGCAGTTTTGATTTGGACGCGTTGCAAGAAACCATCAAGGATGAGGAAGACTTGAGGCTCGCACAAGAAGTGTTGAGCGGGGAAGCGGCAGCATCAGCAGCAGCAGCAGCAGCATCGTTGGACACTGAGAATATCGCCTACTGGGCATGGAAGCAAAAGGATGTGAAAAAGACATATTCTGAAATCGCCGAAGAAACCGAATACATTGAGGAGTTGCCGTCGCGCTTAGAGTCAGTCTCTGGTTCTTTCAAGAGCGACGGCTTCAAAAAGATTCCCGACGCCGACAAGATTGAATACTTGCCGCATCGTAAAAAGGCAAACAAACCAATCAAGACGGTGCAGTATGAAGACGACGACGATGAAAAGCTTCAGGATAACGCCAATGCGGCGCAGAGCTCACGGGTCAACCGAGCCAGCAACCGAAGGTTTGCTGCTGATATTGCAGCACAAATCGGAACCGAGTCCGATATATTGAGTTTGAACGCCTTGACCAAGCGTCGGAAACCAGTCACCTTTGCCCGGTCGCATATCCACAACTGGGGACTCTACGCCATGGAGCCCATTGGTGCCAAGGAGATGATTATCGAGTATGTGGGCGAACGGATTCGGCAGCAGGTTGCTGAGCACCGCGAAAAGAGTTATTTGAAAACGGGGATTGGGTCGTCCTACTTGTTTAGAATTGACGAGAATACCGTTATTGATGCCACGAAAAAGGGCGGGATTGCCAGGTTCATCAACCATTGCTGTAGCCCTAGTTGCACGGCTAAGATCATCAAGGTGGAGGGCAAGAAGCGGATTGTCATTTATGCGTTGCGGGACATTGACGCCAACGAGGAGCTCACGTATGACTACAAGTTTGAGAGGGAGACGAACAACGAGGAGCGGATCAGGTGTCTTTGTGGCGCTCCTGGGTGTAAGGGTTACTTGAATTGATTGTATAGACCATAACAATAACCCAGTCTCGGGACCAATTTTCGTGAGGCTGAATTTTTTTGCCAGGAATCTTTTTTCGCAATCTAAAATGTAAACAGAACTAATCGGGCAACAGCAAGCTGGAACACATTGCCCGTAGAAGTATACGGGCCAGAACCTCGATTAGGAAAAACCGCGAGTTTAAAACTTAGATGTGTCTTTCCGTCACCTGCCCCTCCTTCAGAAAAACCGTTGACTGGGGTTGTAGAGACTAGGGGAGGAAGCTGGGAAAGAATTGTAAAAGAATCCAGGAAAGGGAAGCCTCAGGTTCTGGAGGTTGCTTTATATCCCCTTGCCTTCTCTCCAAACTGCTGTTTTGTCTTTCAGTTGACACATGAATACACAAACGGCCATGCTCACCTCCACACCCTCGGCCACGCCCCCGACCTACACAACCCACAAAGTACACCACAGTTTCCCTAATTTAGCTCAATTAGGATGTTTGATAAATAGCGTATCCTTGGCTTCGGCAGTAGGCCCAACATGAAACAGAAGAGCTTTACTCGAGGACTGTTGTCTTTTCGATATATTCACGTGACATATGCTTTATTGGGTTGAAGCGAAAACAAACAAAACAAAAGAGAAACTGGGATCCAAAGCGGTAAAAGGTAAACACACAAGAAAGAAAAAAAAACGAAAAGTCTCAAGGACCACAGAATAAGCCAGATTGATTTATATATCACCAAAAGTGTTTGGGAACAAGTTCTTACACAGCGGTGCTCTCATAGTCTTTGTCTCCAATTTCCTCTTTTTACCACGAGTTTGATATCACGGCCCCTCCCAGCACCAGTTGGCACAACACACACACAACATCCAATCATTATTGCATTCCTACTTTGGCGGGTAATCAACTAGTCAAGTACAAACATAACAACACCCAGTCCAACCACTCACCATGTCAGCACTCCGTTCTCAGCCATTGCAGCCGTTAAACAGCGGCCAGCTTAATGCTAGAGCCAACAACATCACGCCCGTGAAGCTGGCCAAGCGCATTCCCGCGCCGCCAGTTGCATCCACCATTGTTGACAATAAGCCAAAGAAGAAGAAGGAGAAATTGTCGGCATTGTGCAAGACCCCGCCGTCGATTGTCCGCACCAGAAATGGTAGGGACTACCAACGCGGGAGCTTTCTTGGTGAAGGCGGGTTTGCCCGTTGTTTCCAAATGAAGGACGCCTCTGGCCAGATATACGCCGCCAAAACGGTCGCCAAGGCGTCTATCAAGAATGAAAAGACCAAAACCAAGTTGTTGTCTGAAATCAAGATCCACAAGTCGTTGAAGCACACCAACATTGTCAACTTTGTTGACTGTTTTGAGGATGACGTCAATGTGTACATCTTGTTGGAAATATGTCCCAACCAGTCGTTGATGGAGTTGTTGAAAACAAGAAAGCGGGTTTCCGAGCCCGAGGTGAGGCTCTTTATGGTGCAGATTGTGGGTGCCATCAAGTACTTGCATTCCAGAAGGGTTATCCACCGAGACTTGAAGTTGGGCAACATCTTTTTTGACCCCGACATGAACCTCAAGATTGGCGACTTTGGGTTGGCATCGGTGTTGCCCCTGAGCGACACCAAAAAGTATACCATCTGTGGCACGCCCAACTATATTGCCCCCGAGGTGTTGGGGGGCAAAAACACCGGCCACAGCTTTGAGGTTGATATTTGGGCCATTGGAATCATGATGTACGCCTTGATGGTTGGCAAGCCTCCCTTCCAGGCCAAGGACGTCAATGTCATTTACGAAAGAATCAAAAAGACCGAGTACTGCTTCCCCGAGGATAAACCCATTTCCGAATCGGCCAAGGTGTTGATCAAAGACTTGTTGAGCTTGAACCCATTGAACAGACCAACCATTGACGAGGTGCTAAACTATGACTGGTTCCGGGGCCCATTCCCCGCCAGCACCCGCGAAGTGAGTTTGACCGAGACGCCAAGTGGACTCGACCAAATCTCTAGAGCCCAGTCCAACCTCAACTTCAAGTACGCCAAAGATGCCGCTGGTATCTACACCCCCAAGAACAAGAACCCGGTTGAGATATTGAGGTCAGACTTGCACTCGGAGCAGCCCCGCGCCATGCTTCCGCAGTCGTTGTCGCCCAACGACACCAAAAACAAGTACCAAGAAGTTGACCTGGACTCCCTCGGCCGGCCCAGAAGAGTCAACTTTAACTCCAACTTTTCAACATCTATCAAGCGTCTCAACCAGGTGTGCTTTGAAACCTATCAAAACATGAGACGGTTGGAGTACTCAAGGCACGATGAGATCGACCCGGCAATGGAGTTGCCCAGCTGCGAGAACCCCACGTTGATCAGCAAGTGGGTCGACTACTCCAACAAGTACGGGTTCTCGTACCAGCTCACCAACGACGACATTGGTGTGTTGTTCAACGACGAAAACACGTTGTTGAAGCCGTCTGGCGGCGATCGGTTCTTGGAGTTGATCTACCACGACAACGAAGGGTGGACTTGCATTGAAAACTCGCTTGCACATCCACCAACGCAAGCCAAGAGGCAGCTTGAGATTGTTGACTTTTTCGCCAAGTACATGAATAGCAACCTTTCCAAGGTGAGCGAGCTTGAGGAAAGCAAGGAGACGGTGTTCTTGAGACGGTACACGAGAATGCCCGAGTATATCATGTTTGAGATGACCAATGGCAATTTCCAGTTTAACTTTAAGGACCACCACAAGATATGCATATCCAAATCAGGCTTGGCCATAACGCACATCTCGCCCAACCGTCACACCCAAACCCACCCCTTGATCTATGTGTTGAAACAGGGCAACTTCCCTACAAACGACGTTCCTGCCTGTTTGGAGAAGATTTCAATCATTAAAGACGCTATCAAGAAGAAGGCATTCAAGGAAGCGTAATTCCCCCCTAGTGCCTCATCTTTCAGTTCAACCCGGGGTGGAAAGCTAGCAATCCCATTGAAAACATACAAAAAAAGATTACTTTCTATCATTTTATAGCATTTTATATACCATACATCTGTACCATACATAAACATAAAAGCACTGTACTATACATAAACATAAAAGCACTGTACTATACATAAACATAAAAGCACTGTACTATACATAAACACATCAGCACTGGGGGCTATACATCTGCCCATAGATCCAGATGCACAGCATGTTGCCACTGCTCCTTAGTACTCATCATCATTGTTGTTCAACAACGCCTTGAGCTGCCACTCATCGTTGAACCGACTTTTTATAACGTCCAACTCGCTAATCAACGCCGAACACGCATTCTTCAACGCCTCGCGGGGCAAGTACTCATCCTCAGTCTGTATTCTGATGACAAAATTGGCAAAGAGCGGGTGCTCCACCTTGTAAGCGGCAAAGATGACCTTGGGGTCCTTCAACAACTGGGCCCGTAATAGGTTTGCCAACGTATGGTCTTCTCGTTCAATTTTGAGGATGGCGGCGTTGGGCACCTTTGTGTCGGGCACAATCTTTATCTTGTCCACGCCATCAGGCAATATAAATAGTTCAAATCTGTCCGGAGCGTTCATGTTGGTGTCGTAGCTATGTGTTGTGTGGTGTGTGTATGTCTATGTGTGTATGCTTGTTTGTATATGTGGGCAATGGTGGTGTTGATGGTGGTTGACAATGTCAGCACAGTGGAAGAAAAAAAAAATGTTAGCGACCTTGCAAACGCCGGGTAACCCTTATGTGACGGAGCCGCACGATATTCCGGATTCGGTATGTTACCTACCACCTACCGACTCCTCGCTTTACAGCCCTTAGCAACGTGTTTCGAAAACAAGAACCAGAACAACCCCCTTGGCAGGAACGCCACTCTTCACATCTCAGTGACTCTCTCTCTCTCTACTCGTTAACCACATATTTCACCTTTTCCCCAGTGCTCAGTGTCGCCCACCTGATTGTGTTTGTGAAAGTCCCACCTTTTTTTTTTTCCTTTGCTTCTTGTTTGTTGAAGAAGATTAAAGCCAAAGAGCGAAGAAAAAAAAGAGAGAGCCCACCCACCCAACTCTCCTTTCCACCTCCACAGCCGCCACCACAACCAACACCACCACGGCCGCCACCCCCAGGAAACCAGCCGATCATGTCCAACCAACAAGAACCCTGGAGTACCCAGCAGCGTCCGTTGGGTCAGCAATTCAAGTACGTGCATACACACACACTACCCACAGTTTGTCTTTCAGCCCGGAAGACATCTCAAACAGTTTATACTAACAGTCACCCGATTCAGTCGGCAACACCCCCCGGTCTTACCACCACCAGCAACTTTGGAGCAAGGTATGTCGCACATGCACACCGACCATCCCTCCATGAGTTTACTAACCGCCCCATCAGGTGGTCAACCGTTTTACCCCTTACCCAGCTTGCCGAGCTTGGGCAACGGCAGCGGCCATTCTCAGCACGCGCACAGTTTTACCATCCCATCGATCAACCCTGCCAGCGAGTCATCCGCTCTGCTAGGACCAGTATGTACCCTATTACCGTCGAGTATTTCCCTCGCGTTGATAAAAAAAAGTTGTACTAACAAGTTGCCCCCCCTCCTTTCAAAAGCAAACACAACCGGGCCACTCGAGACAAAACAGCGATGGCAGAAGACCATCGAACGTGGGCTTGAATCCACCCACAGCCACACAATTACCCCCGCCAGCATCGTTATCCACCCCAAGCAGCGACCACACGGGGGCGCTCCAAACAGCCGTCGTCACTGGTGGGGTTCCCAACCGGTCCACCACCAGCAACGTCTACCGACCTTTGAACGTCAAAGATGCGTTGTCGTACTTGGACCAGGTCAAGATCCAGTTCTACAATCAGGCTGAAGTGTACAACAACTTTCTTGACATTATGAAGGACTTTAAGTCCCAGAGGTATGTGTGTTTTCCCTTTTTTTCCAAAAAACGAATTGCGTTACCCGGCTTTTTTCAGCACAAAGATTCGTGCCGATGGTGATGTTTTTGTCTTTGTTTATATGCAGTCTGATACTAACCCACATTTTCTAGTATCGATACGCCTGGCGTCATTGACAGGGTGTCGACGTTGTTTAGAGGACACCCGAACTTGATCCAAGGGTTCAACACGTTTTTGCCTCCTGGGTACAAGGTGGAGTGTTCTTCAGACCCGTTGGACCCCAACCCCATCAGAGTAACAACGCCCACGGGAACCACTACTCGGCCAAACATAACGGCGTCCTACGAACAGCGGTGGGGCAACGGCAGCGGCACCGGTGCTGGTGCTGGTGCTGGTGCTGGCGAAGACACGTCGCTCCAACAGCCCGAGTACCAGCAAGAGCAGCCTCCCAACGGCAGCGGACAAGTTGAGTTTAACCACGCCATTTCGTATGTCAACAAGATCAAAACGCGGTTCGCCAACCAGCCGGACATTTACAAGCAGTTTCTCGAAATCCTTCAGACGTACCAGCGGGAACAGAAACCTATTGCCGAGGTGTATGAGCAGGTCACGGTGTTGTTTGCCAACTCGCCCGATTTGTTGGAGGATTTCAAGCAATTTTTGCCCGACACCAGCAACCAAAACTTTGCCCAGCAGACTCCGCAGGAACGGGAGGAAGGGTACCGCGCAAACAACGGCGCCACGACCCAGTTGCCTCCCGTGGGCAACTTTCAGCCTGCGGGCACCAGCCCCACCACCGCAGGCCAGCAGTATGTCCAGCCCGTGAGCTATCAGACCAGCACCGAGCCGCAAGAACCATATGACCACGGTCACAGCCAGGGCCAAGGACAGGTCCAGGTCCAGGGCCAGGGCCAACAGCTTGGCAAGAAGAAATCGATATCGGAACCGTACGAGGATAACTACAACCAGGAAGCACAATACTCCGGCATAAGGTCCGGGATTGCGGGCGCAAAGACTGGCAAGGGCCCCGTCAAGGCAGTTGCCCCGCCCGTCAACCCAACATTGGTGCCCGGTATTCCTGAGCCAGTGCCCCCCTACGGGACTGTCAAGACGTCGTCGCTTTCTGAAGAGATTGGTTTTTTCGACAAGGTCAAGAAGGCGATTGGCAACAAGCAGACGTATGGCGACTTTTTAAAGTTGTTGAACTTGTTCACGCAGGACATTATCGATAAAGCCACCTTGGTTGAGCGGGTTGGTGGCTTTTTGGGCGACACCAACCGGGATTTGTTCAACTGGTTCAAGATGTTTGTTGGCCACCAAGACAAGCCGCAAAACATTGAAAACATCACGTTCAAGAAGCACCAATTGGAGTTGTCGTTGTGCAAGGCGTATGGCCCCTCGTACAGGCAGTTGCCCAAAGCTGAAACGTACATGCCATGCTCGGGCCGAGACGAGATGTGCTGGGAGGTTTTGAACGACGAGTGGGTGGGACACCCAACTTGGGCGTCTGAAGACTCGGGGTTCATTGCGCACCGCAAGAACCAGTACGAAGAAATCTTGTTCAAGATTGAGGAAGAGAGGTTGGAGTTTGACTACTATATGGAGTCAAACTTGAGAACCATCCAGACGTTGGAGACCATTGCCAACCGGATCGCCAACATGACACCGGAGCAAAAGGCCAACTTTAAGTTGCCACCGGGGTTGGGGCAGAGCTCGAGCACGATATACAAAAAGGTTATCCGCAAGATTTATGACCAGGACCGCGGGTTTGAGGTCATTGACGCCTTGCACGAGAACCCTGCCATTGCTGTGCCCATTGTGTTGAAGAGACTAAAGCAAAAGGACGAGGAGTGGAAGCGGGCCCAGCGGGAATGGAACAAGGTTTGGAGGGAAATGGAGCAAAAGGTGTTTTACAAGTCGTTGGACCATCTCGGCTTGACGTTCAAGCAAGCGGATAAAAAGCTCTTGACCACCAAGCAGCTCATTAGCGAAATCAGCACCGTCAAGGTTGAGCAACAAAACAAGAGATTACACCCCTTGACCCCCAAGCCTCAAGAGCAGCTCAGCTACAAGTTTGGTGACCGCGAGATTTTGTTTGACATTTTGAAGTTGGGCGACGTGTTTATAAACCACGCCAACACGTACTCGGCCCACGACAGGACCAAGTTGTCGAGGTTTTTCCAGTTTTTCGTTTCCTTATTCTTTGGCATCCCCACCGCTGATGTTGCAAAGGCGTTGGCGGCACGGGGCAAGACTGAAGCGGACGAGGCAACACAGGATGAGGATGGCGACGACTCTGACACCGCCAACTTGTCTGAATCCGGGTCCAAAAAGAGGTCTAGAGAATCCGACTTGTTGAAAGATGTGCTAAAGAAGCAGTCCAAGTCCAAGAAGGAGGACCGCGCCGACTCTCCTGAGCTTCAGACATTGGAGGGCGCTGCCCAGGAGGCTGCCGAAGAGCTTGAAAAGTCGAGCGAGTTGTGGATCAAGTCAGCCAACACCAAGTTTTCATTGCGGGACGACGATGTGCCACAAAAGAAGCGGGACAAGTACAATTTGTTTTGCAACACTGGCATCTATGTCTTTTTCCGGCACTTGAGAACATTGTATTCCCGGTTGGAAGAGATCAAGGGCATGAACGAGCAGGTGGGCAAGGAGATCCGCGCCCGCAAGTTCCCCCAGTTTGCCAAGGACTTGAACTTGCTCTCGCACCAGTTGGAAGATATGGGCATTGAGATTTCCGGAAGCAAGGATTGCTACCAGCAAGTCCTCGACTTGTCGGCCAAGTTTATCGAGGGCGAGATTGAGCCGCAGTGGTTTGAGGAGACGTTGCGCCAGGGGTACAGAAACAAGGCTTACAAGCTTTACTCTGTCGACAAGGTTGTGCAGTCGTTGATCAAGTATATGCACGGCATGATCACCGACGCCAAGGTTTCCGAAATGATGGTGTTGTTTGAGGGCGATCGGGTGAACCCGGTGTCTAGTGCCCGCGAGCAGATCTTGTACCGGATTGCCGTGAGGGCGTTGATGTCAGGGGACGAAAACATGTTCAAAATCACATTTAACGAGAGCGACGACACGGTGAACATTACGTTTATCAGCCTTGATGACTTGACCATCAGCGACCACGAGAACCTGGAGGAGCAGTACAACTATTACGTCACCAGCTATGTCATGTCGTACCCCACCGAGGGCGTGCCTGCTTCCAAGTTGAATATGCCATTTGCCAGGTCCTTTGTGGAGGCAGTTGACGAGGACAATGTGGAGGGCCGCTTCAACTCCGGGTTGAAGGTGTCGGTTGACGAGAGCTCATACCGTCTTTTCTTTGAGTCCAACACCCACGACGGATTCGTTGCCAACTCGCTCTACAGAGCCCAAGAGGACACAACGAAAAAGGAGGACAAGGTTGAGGCGTTGAAGCGTGTATTGGACGGAGCATCTGGCTGGAAGGCGTCCTTGCAAGAAGGCGATGACGAAGCAGTGTTGGAAGAAAAGACCAAGATCTTGCTTGAGAAGGGAGGCGTCGAGTTTAAGGAGTACGCTAGCAAGGCAGCAGCCGCCGCAGAAGAAGAAGCGGTGGAGGCTGAAGTTGAAGGTGAGAAGGTGGAGGGTCCTAAGGAAGGTCCTAAGGAGGGTCCTAAGGAGGAGGGTGTTGAAGATGTGGTGAAGGAAACGGTAGATGAGGGTGCCAAGGTGGAAGAAAGCAAACAGGATGCCGATGCTACCCAGGAGAACCACGACACTACCCTCCACGAGGGTAACGACACCACCACTGACGAAACTACTATCCACCCAGACGCCACTGAGGGCGCCACCGACGCCAACACGTCGGTTTGAGCTGTGGTACTAAAAAAAATTTGCTTTCTACCCCACCCCCCCTTTATTTCTTTTGCTACAATTGTATATTATCTGTTGTCCATAAATGTATCTTACGTAAACCTCTTCTTCTCAGCCGCCGCTCTTGCCATGCGTTCGGTGGCCATGCTGTATGCCAACTTGGCTCTCTGGTTCAACCTCTGGCAAACAAAGTCCTTCCGGCCTCGAGCAATCAAGAGGCGTAGTATAACGTCTTCCTTCAACGTCTTGCTCGCCAATGGATCGGCTCTTGCTTCCTGCGCTTCCTTGGCGGCTTGTGCTCTCGCCTTGGATGTAGCATTGGCCGTGATTGTCTTGTTTCTCAACAAACTGCCAGCGCGATTAACAGACTTGGGCCGATTTCCCGTTTGGTGCAGCAGCGAAATGTCAAAGTTGTTTCTCTGGGTGAGCATCTGCGCGTACGCTGGCGATAATCTCTCAACCTCTTCAATGAGGTAGTCGTCGGCCAGGTCGTATAGCGCCGGAACCAAAAGCAACGACTGGTACTGCTCGGTCTTGAGCTCCTCCATGGATGGCCCATTGCCGTCATTGTGGAAAAACTGCGCGAGTAGACTGAGCCAGCCAAGCACGGTTTCCACCTCGTTTCCCGACAACGGCGCGTCCGAGCCGAGGATGCCAATGGACGACAACGAAACATTGGCGAGTTTGGTCGACACCGAATGCCACCCATTGGACTCGGTGTTGATCTTGGCTTTGGACAATTTCGGGAGCATCAACTCGTCGGCCGACCCCACAACGACCCGCCACGTGGCAAGCATCACCTTCATAAATATATCGTCGCGGAGAAACTCCTTCAACACCGAGAGGTTCATGTTGAGATAGTCGCACAAGTTCTCAATCGACGCCTCGAATTCCTCCCTTGACGGCTGGCCCTTGGCACAGACGGACTTTAAGTTGGGCCGCGAGAAGCAGCTCTGGATGAAACCAGAAAACTTTTCCACAATCAACTTTACCGACCGTTCTTGCGACCGCTTGAGGGATCTATACGCGCGGCCCATCACAAAGATTGCATCGTGCGTCTCGCTTTCCACGGCAACCTCAATCACCAACTTGCCCTGGAGATCCAAGTCCAAGGTGATTTCTTCGGGGATACCATTGTGCTTAAACTTTCGCGGGTTGAGCTCCATAAATGCCTTGCCGCAAAGGTGGTGCTGGCCAAACTTTTCGTCCCACACAAGTGCCGACACTTCCAAGGTGGTGTTTGCCGGTATGGTGATTTCAAACTCCTCGTCCCAGTCGGGGTCGGGGGTCTCGTAAACGGTTCTCGTCTTGCCAATGGACCTCTTGGCGTTGAAGTCAACAAGCGCCACATACGTGTTGAGCTTGCCCATGGGGGAATCCTTGGACGACCTCAAGTTCTCGCCACGAATCACCCTCATGGTAAAGACGTGCGACAAGTACCTGTTTTTGGAGTTTAGGTCGTACGCCGAAAGCGAGTCCGAGATAGACTCCGGGTCCAACCAGTCCTCCAACTTGGTCAAGTTTCCCATCACCGCCGAGATGTTGTTTAGCGCAATGCACGTTTGCGGCTGGAAATTGTACACCACTTCGGGCTCGGGTCGGTTAAAGTTTTGGATATTGGAAACAACATTCTTAACTTCATTCAACCAGTTCTTTTTAACGTCAAGAGGCTCTTCCCTCTCAACTTTGGGCGGCTGCAACTCGCCAATGATCTTGGCGGTGATGTGGTCAGAGTAATGGATAGCCCCATTGGACACGCTCCTCAACAATGTCGTGTAAACCTTTGCCAATTGGAACTCGTCCGACCAGTTTTGCTTCTTCAACGCGGCCACGTACTGCTTGATGATGGCAAATATATCCAACACCGACTTGCTGTTTCTCTTGTCATTATCGTCGAGATTGATGGGCTCGTAGTCGTCTTTCTTTAGGGCATTTTCAACAATATCAAGGATCCTGGCGTCACTTTCTTCAACCCACGACTCCAAGTAGGGGAAGAAAAACTCCTCCAACCCAAATTTGAACTCAGACCCCGATGGAGTCACTTGGCTGTGTATGTCTCTAACTTCGCTCAAAGCTTGGTACACTTCAAGGGCGTCGGCGTAAGGTATCCTCTCGCGACGCTTGTCGGCATACGTCTGGATATGCGTCAAAATAACCTTGGCGTCACTGGCAATCATCCCCGTGGTTATGGCAGCACTGGTCTTTGCCACGTTGAGAAAGCCAAGCAAGGGCGTCTTGTATCGCTTTTGTAGTTTCTTGATATCGTCCACCAAAGTGTCCACAATGTTCAAAACATGCAAGATGCTGAGGGTATCGTCGCGGGGGAGGCCCTGTAAATACTCGCCGTACCTATTGCCAGCAATCTTTAGCAACGACTTGGTCAACCTCTTTTCCCATTTCTTGGGCAACCCCGTGTCAACAACTGCGGGGAACAGCGCGTCAGACTCGATGTACGTATCCAAAAACTGCAAATACGGGCTGAATGTGGGTTTTGTAGTGGGGCTAAACAAAACCGCGAGGTTTTCCTTCAAGGAGGCAAATACCTCGCTGTAGGAGAGCGAAAGGCACTCGGTCCAATCGGTTTGGTCTTCAACAAGCCAAAGGTCCTTGTCGTCCCAATCAAGTCCGCCATCCTCAACTACCCTCTTGCACAAGTGGAATAGTTTTTCGGTGGCCGCGAGGTTGATGGGGGATGGTTTCTTGGAGCCGGCATCTGCAATACCGGAAACCAATGCGCCACACTCGGTGCTGGCCAAGTATAGCGCCACCGCTCGTGTTGGGTAGTCGACGCGCCAGATCCGGGCACAAATGCTTAGTAGGTCTATCGACGCCTTTTGCAAAAATGGCTTGTTGGGGTCGGAAATGTCGTCCTGCGCTTCGCTCTCAATGAGTAGCCGGGCTAGCGCTATCAAGTAGTCGCGGATATCCTCATTCCTTGGGAGTATATAGTACCGTTCGTCCCTGGGTTTGTCTGGTATAGGCAATAGTGTCACGTCGGCAGGAATTTTGTACCTCGTCACAAGCTGGGCGGAAATAGTCGCCTGCCTCGCTCGCCACTCGGAATGGGCCCTGATTGATGTAAAGCTATCGACACCGAGGTCTAGGCTCTGCATTTTCTTGCTGTCGCTCTGCAACGGCTTCGCTAGGGCAAAGTCCTTGTACTTGAACACATCCTGTTGGAGCTTGATCTCATCTACTCCAAACACTCGTTTGAGCAACCCCACCATAGTCTTGTCCATATCGCTGGTCCGGTACGATTTCGTGGGGTACCTGACCGTGTTGCCAGTGTCTGATTGCTGTTCCTTGCGTTTGCTGGTAAACGACTGCTTAGTCTCCTCGAGCTTGGCAAGGACGGATGCTTCCCTTTCCTTCTTGACCCTCACAATCTCAATAAGCATGTCGATGAATGTCCTCGTCTGGGCGAAAACCAAGTCGCTAATCTCGTCCTCGCGGAAATCGCCCACTTTCTTTAATTCCTGGCTCGCCAACGCGGCAAACTTGGGCACAATAAAGTCAATGTTTTTCATCATCTCCTCCTTGGCAGGGTCCAACAACTCTCCGTAAAAGCGTAGTAGCGACCTTCTGGTCTTTTCGTCCACGGAGTTGCCGTTGGTCATGATGAGTTGTAGCTTCTGCTTCAACGACTTTAGCACGTAGCTGGGCAAGGACAGGTCAGAAAAGAGCATGCTTGACCTGTTTGGTGGTTGTTGTTTCTTGGCATCAATGATTGGGGTACGGAACCTGGCTTCGTTGCTATACTCGAGCAACACCACCTTGAGCACGTACTTGTAGAGGTCGGCTTGGCTGATGTTGGATGCATGTGGGGGCGGCGTCGAGAATAGTAGGTTGGTCGATGCGGAACTAATGGTTCTAGTGTGCTGAGGCGGCATGGCACTGCCGTATCTTGCTGTCAGCATTTGCTGCTATATCACACACACGTCGTATCTGTTTCAAAACAACAATCAGTTTTTTTTTTTTGTCCTTCCTCAGAGATCCGAGTCGGGAGTGGAGCTTCAGGGCAACAGGTGAACCACATTTGTGGAAACTAGGCTGGGCTGGGAAGTATAACGTATGGCGTGGAAATTAAGGTTTAAAACTACTAATACAAGGAAATGTAATGAAAAGAAAAGGTCCGGGGTCGTGATAGGGGAAAAGCATCACTCTTGTTCATCTTCTTCTTCCTCCTCTTCTGCTTGTTCTGAGCTGCTCTCGTCACCCTCGTCGGCAACAGCGCCGCTGGACTCCTGCAGCCTTGACTGTGGCGTCTCCTCTCCGTCCATTTCATCCGGAGCGAATATGTGCACACCCAATAGCTTGTTCATTTCGAAAATGCCCACGGTTTCTAAACACATGTTAGTAATAAGCAACAACAACAACAACAACAGCAACAACATCGGCTCAGCAATACGTACTCTTTCGAAACACCTCTCGCAACTTGTCGTCGCACCGAACCTTTCTCCCGTCCTTGGGGTCCTGTAAGCTATTGTCCTTGATATATGCCCACAAGTGCTTCACAACCTGTGGTCGCGACGAGCGCTCCTGGCCAATTACCGCCTGGAGCTCTCTCGACAAGACCATCTCTCTATTGAATGCGTTCTTCGGGCCCGTCCCTGTCCCCGAGCGCTTGGTGGGTTTCTTGTCGACAGGAGCTCGTTTGGGTGTTCTCACCCTCCTGCGCCCCCAGTCGCTGCTCATTTCTTCCCTCGCCAACCGAGCAGCAAGCAAGGCATCTTGTCGCTCCATCTCGTCGCGCTTGACTTTCTCGTCATTGTCGTCTTTGCTCTTGCCGGACTTTTGCTCGTCCTCTCTCTTGTTGAGCAAGTCGTAGTACCTCTCCATTATCACCTCGTTTATCTCTTTCTGTACATTCCCATGTTAGTATGGTGGGCCAAAAAACTGTATCGGTGTCACTAAACATACCTTTTTGGGAGCCAAGTCCACCCCAAAGAGCGCCAGCAATGCATTTCTAATCTTCTTTACGCTCACCTCCTCTAAATCGGCAACGCTCAAAATAGCCTTGTTCAGTTAGTAATGGTTGTTTTGACATTTGGCTGTTTATATTACGGGAAATCTGTTTCAAACACATACGTCAATGGTGGGGAGGTACTTTTCGGGCTGGTAGTCTGTACTCATGTTGTTGTGTCTAAATTGCCAAACCCCTTCTTGCTTGTGGTTGTTAAGCCGATTTTTTTTTTTTCTGTTTCTGTTTTGGGCGCTCGGCGGGATAATACTTCATTTTCTGGGCGGCGGGGGCCGGAGTAATCAAGCCACATTAAGCACACATGGTCACCGTGCACACATACACACACACACATACACATACGTACAGCAGCAGCACACTCATCCCACGGCACCTGTATTGAAGAAAAGGTAAAGAAAAAGACTATCTACTCCAGCTATCCACTCCCCCCTCAAGCTCCACCCGCTTGGTTCTTCAAGTTCCGCTTGTGCTGCATCTCGTTCTTCTTGACCAACTTCTTTCTCTCGGCCCTCTGCAACGTTCTTGGATCAATCAACTCCTCCTCGGTGTTCTTCACCTTATCGTCCAACTCAACCAACCACTGGTCGTCCAAATCCTTATTCTTACCCTTGTATCCCCACTTGGGCACCCACTCGCCGGTGGCTTCGTCATACACCATTTTGCCATCCTTGGCCTTGGCCTGGATGCCCTTTCTAGCCGCAAACTGCTCCCATTTCGTGGGGGCCTTGGGCTTGGGTATAGCCTTTTCTCTGGGTAATGGCGTCGTTGGGTCCGGCAACTGTATCAACGTCATGGTTGAGCTTTGGCCCGTAGATGACCCATGTGAGTCTGTGGTGGTCTTTACAGGGAGCGACAAGATCTGATTGATCAAGAGCTGGACATTGTCCCTGGTGACACTGGTCAAGTACTGTTCCTTGTCCTCAACGCTGGCTAGCTTGCTATTGTCCAACGGGTTGGGGTCAAACGTGGCTAGGTTACCCAAATCGTATGTGTTTGGTATTGGCTTGTCCACCGTGACTGGTTTATACTCCTTTTCTGTCGACATGATGGTGTTGTGTTGTATTGTCCCTAGTACGATTCTATGTTCTTTTTTTTTTTTTGTTCTTTGCCTTGATGAGATGGAGCTCGAATTTTTTTTCTCTCTCTCTCTCTCTCAGTTGGAAAGCCGCACTTGTTGCCTAATTGGTCGTCTACTTGTCTACTGCCCCCTCACCGGCGCATGCTATTCAACATCCAAACCGAGACTAGTGCCATCACCGTGATGGCGCTGCCCGCCATAAGGATATGCTTCAAGTTCTCCTGATCAACCCCGTGGTCCGTTTCCAACCCCGGTGTGGCAGACGACGGCACCTTGGCCGCGTCCACCAACTGGATAAACAACTCGTGGAGCGACGACGTCCAGTTGGACGAAATGTGCAACGGCGAGCTGAGGTGGAGGTCGCGGGTATAGTTTTCAGGCTGCACGTCCGACCGCTGTTGCTGCTTGTCCAAGTCGGCCTTTAATGCCACAAACACCGACGGGATTTCGTCTAGATTGTGTGCGTGCTTTTCGCGCAAGTCAACAAGGTACTGGAACGACTCGGGGTCCGACGAGTCATAGACGTAGCATATAACGTCGCACGAATCCAACCGCGCCTTGTTGGCCAAGATTGCCGGCTCCAATTCCCCCAACTCTTCTAGAATCAAGTAGCACTGCTTGCCGCCTCGAAGCTCGATATCCTTCACCACCAACCTCGGCTGGATACTGGGCGAGTACATGTCGCTGTACGACCCGTGCAAAAAAGACTCGAGCAAGGAACTCTTGCCCGCCCGCGGGGCTCCTAGTATGAAGCAGTTGAAGATGTTCCGATCGCTGACGGAGTGCCGGTACTTTTTGCCCTGCATCTGCCGCGTCTTTCTCGGCTTGGTGGTTTTCAACGCCTTGGCCGAGGTGCCCTCGTCAAAACCCAAGTATGCCAAATACTCAAGCGTGGTTTTGTAGCTGAGGAACGTGGTCAAGTTCCATTGGGCCAACCACCCTTGCAACGTCACGTACCCTTCTTCGTTGCACACAATCGACGACGGAAACTGGGTCTCGACCCAGAGCTTGGGTATGCCCGGGGTGGGGCGGAACAAATTGTTCAACTCTTGTTCGTTCAACCCCCCGTCATTGTCCTTGTCAAACTTGATAAACAAATCAACAAGGAACCGGTACCCCGACGGACTCAACTCAACACTCGAGTTGGGATTGACGTCCAAGTGCGGGAACAAGAACCGGTCGTTTAAGCTTAAGGAGTTGGTGTAGTGGAACGCGCGCAAGATGCACCACACCGTCTCGTGCCTCCCCTGTTCGGCATACATTCGGTTCAATAGCACAAACCCGTCTTCAGATATACCTTTGCTGCCGTTGGCCAAGTCCGGGTAGATTTTCTTGTCGAGTGCCGCCAATATGTCCTCATACTCTTCCTCCGTCGCGGGGACACCAAAGCATTTCCGGTGCAACTCGCCCAACTCATCCGAATTCAAGAGCCCGTCTTGGTCGGTGTCGCAGAGGAAAAACACCCGCTTCAACGCGGCGATGGCGGCGGGCTTCAAGTTGCCCTCCTTGGCGTCAAATATGGGCGACACCGGATGCGTGACTGCTCGTTGGCACAAGTAGAATGCCTCCACGACATTGTAGTTGTTCTTGGCCGAACACCGCACGCCCGCCTCAATCTCCTTAAACTCGTTGATCAACGGGATAAACTCGTCGGTGTTTTGCGTCTTCCAGGTACTCTTTGAAATCATGTCGCACTTGTTTGCACAAAGGATTATGGGTAGGTTCACCCCCAATGACCGAAACATGGGCATCCAGTGCAACGAGATTCTTTCGTAGGTGTAGTGGTCGGCATACACGAGCCAGATCACGTCTGCCCGCTTCAACTCCTGTTGCAAGTTGCCCACGTCGGACGACGAGGTGTCAACAATGGTGGTGATGTTGGGGAGGTATTGTGATACTGTAGAACTTGTGTATGGAAACTCATCTTTCCGTTGTCGTTTCTTGTGCTTGGGCTTGTCGGCAGATTCTTGAAAGCTGTCGCTGTAGTCGTTTCTGGAGATTGTTATTGGCGAAAGCACATTGGACTGCTGCTCCGGTATGGTTTCCTTGACCAACGCCGTGACGAGTGACGACTTGCCAACCGATTCGTCGCCACAAACAACTACTCGTATAGAATCGGGGGACATGATGGCAATGGGCTGTTGTAGCAGAGAAGAAAAACTACACTACAAAAAAAAAAAAAAAGTGCCTGCCTTGCTATACATTCATCTACTCCACTAAAAATAGGTGCCAAAGTCTTCAAAGCTTGGCGCGTGCGGTGCGTTCATCTGGGGCACAAACTCGCTGGGGTCTTGGGTCACGTTGTGCACCACCATATCCCCCTCTTCCTCTTCCATCTCCTCCTCTTCCTCCAGGCGATGGTCAAGGTCAACGTGCATCGACAAGTTATCCTTGGCGCAAATCTCCTCAAAGTTGGCCTGTTCCTTCTTGGCAATGACGTTTTTGATATCGTGCAACTCGCTGAGGGGGAAGTTGCCAATGGTTGCCTTTAGGCACCGGAGCGACTCTTGCTGCCAAAGCGCCTCCTTTTGGCCCGAGCCGAGCTGGTTATATGCCTGGAAACACACCCCCAACTCCGAGGCCAACTCGGTGTTGTCCTCAACCAGATCAGCGAGCGCGTTGTAGCTACTGATGTCGGGAAACTCGTCGGGCCAATCTTTGACCCGTAGATACAAGGCGACAAAATGCACAAAGGTTGCAGCGGAAGCCGATGCTGATGAAGATGCTGCTGATGATGATGATGTTGTTGTTGTTGTTGTTGATGCTGATGATGCCGCTGATCCAGTCAGTGGCATTTTCAAGGCGTATTCTCCAAACTGGTCGTGGAACCATTCATTCGTGATGATCTTGGCCTTGATTCTCCTGTCTCTCAACTTTCGCCTTAGCTTGCTCTTTTCTCGCTGACCGCTGGCGGAATCAACCGAGATTTGTGATCGGGCAAGACTCTTTTTAAACAGCTGCCGTCTTCGTTTCCCCGCCGACGAGCCCGAGCCCGAGCCCAATCCTGGTCCTGGTCCCGGCGAGTCTTCTCTAAGGGAGTTTTTCCGTGATGGTATTCCCGAGGCCGCTTTGAGGGCATTGACTTGGTCGGGTGGGTGCTGCGGGTCTCCCCTTTTGGCTTCCAAGTGCCGCGCCAACCCACCGCGGTGGCTGAAATGCTTCTGACAGAGCTGGCAAAACACCAAGTTTTCGGTGGAGCTGGACGCTTGCATTGGCGTGAGTTGTAAGAGCAAAGGGTCGGGCGAGGACTTGAGAACTGGTAGTTGTGCCGCTTGGAATGTATGCTGATGAAGCTGTCGTTGTTGTTGCTGGTGCTGTTGCTGGTGCTGTTGCTGTCGTTGCTGTAGCTGTTGTTGATGTTGTTGTAGCGGCTGCTGCCGGTATTGCGGGTGTTGGTTATGTTGTTGTTGTTGTTGCTGTTGTTGTTGTTGTTGAAGCAGAGGTGGCGGTGGGAGTGGCGGTGGTTGCGATGGTATCCTGCCCCCGTCCATCATAGCGGCAGCTGCATCAGAATCGTCTTTCTTGGCAGTCATCCCATTACTTTTTGCTTAATATCTTGACACCCTCAAAATTCTACAAGTCTGACTCCATTGTTGGAAAACACACCTCCCATTAGTAGTTAAAAGAAAAAAAAATGCCCAGAGCCAGAGCCGTCCCTGCTGTGTAGATTTCGGACTTGTATCTTCATTGTCTTTCTGTTTTGCCTCTTTCCCTCTTCACACAGACACACACTAGCTCAGTATTACTCGATTGGGGGATTCATGAGAGAGGGGGGGGGAGACTAAATTACCCCATTTTTTCTTTTAGTGTAATTTTTGTTTTTTCCCTTCTGGTGAGGGGGGGAGGAAAGAGGGGTGGACGAGGAACAAGGGCAGAGATAAACGAGGAACTTCATCCCGCACGAGACAAAGTCACCCCTTCTCTATCTCCTCCTTCTCCACCTTTCCAACCCCTATCCCTTCAATTTTTTTTTTGTTTTCATCTCTACTACTCTCTAAATACGCATCCCCTCTACAATTTTCTTGAGATTGCTCACATAACGATCCTCAATGCTGTCGCCCCTCCCCGCAGCAACCGTCAACACCAACTCGTTCAACTCGGCACTGCCCAAAATATCCACATGCTCGGCCGTTTTGGCCCCGCCTCTGAGATCGAATCTGTCGGGCTCGTGCTTGATCTCCACAATGGTGATGGACGAGTTGCCCGGGTTGTACCTCGACGCCAGGCCCCGTTTCCACTCGTGGCACGCCGCGTGGGTGAGCAACGACACGGTGCCGTCGCCGTCGCCCAAGCTCACGGCATCGCTGGCCTCGGTGTCGATGGCATAGTTCAATTTGGACGCCTTATCCGCCGGTGCGTACTTGTATGCCCTCTCGGTGGGGTTCCCCACCCCGTAAAAGCAATACACCTTCAAGTCAGGGGCGTTGGGCAACGCCGCCTCCAACGGGTTGGTCCACTTGGACTGGTCGTGGTTGTTTGCCTCCAACTCGGACTTGGTCTTGGCAACACCAAACGAATAGTTTTCTCTCACCCGCTTGGCGTACCACTCGGGCGCCTCGTCCAACAAGTTGTCAATACTCTCAGCCATGGTGACTTCGTGTTTGGACCCGTCCTTGTTTCTGTACTTGATAAACGTGCCAAACGACCCCACCTTGGGGTTGTCAGTGTCAATCTCGGTGCCATTGGTCTCCAACGTGTTTAGCGGGTCGTCAGGGGCTTGGGTCAAGTTGCCCCAGATAAGGTCGCCGCCCTTGGGGATCATACTGGCCACGCCGCCAAATGTGCGAAGCATATCGACCCGCTCGCGTCGGCTGAAAAACTGCTCCAACCCATAAACGGCCAACGCATTCAACTGCACCGTGTCCTTCATTTCGCCCGACAACAACGCCGTGATGGTCTTGGGGGTCCCCAACGAGGAGCCGCTAATGTCGACAAACGCTTCAATGTGCTCATTCACCCAGTTGGCACCGCCATTGCCATAGTACTCGCCCTCGGCTTCGACCCATTTCAAAAAGTAGAAAATCACCTGCGACCCCATCGAGTGGCCCACAAGAACAGACTTTTGGCCCGTGAGCTTTTTGGTGAGCTCGATTGTCATCTTCATCTTGGTGAAGTACCCATCGCGTCTCTCCAAATCAAAGTACGTCAATCTCCAGTCGTAGGCGGCGCTCACCATATTGTCCGGAGAGTACCCAATAACCGCCAAGTTCTGCAAAATCTTGTTCCAGATCCAGTAGCCCGCCATAAAGAAATCCGCCGCCTCAAACCCCTGGGCGGCGCGCACTCTCACGCCAGCGGGGTCGAGCCCCGTTTCTTCGTCCAACATGATATTCTTGAGCCAGCACGTCTTGTCAAGAATCATGGTCCTCAACATGAAAAACGACCCCCAGAGCCGCTTTCTGAAATACCCAATGTTGGGGCAGTCTCCCGACGTGGTGGTGCCCCACGACTCAAGGCCGGTGGAAATGACCCCGGGCACCATCACCACGCTATACTTGGCCGTGAACTTCTTCAGCGCCGCCAATCGCTCGCCCACACTAAACGACTCGGCCGACCCGTGCAACTTGTCGTCGGGTCCATCAACGTCTTGCAAGTACGCCAGGATACCATTGGGCAAGATATCCTTCCAGTCTCTCCAGTCCTCAAACAAGTTGTTGAAGTTGTCAAAGTTGACGAGCTTGTCTAGATCGCCCGAAAGCAAGGTGGTGTGGTTGGTGGTGAAGAACACGGTCAAAATCAACCCCAAAAGCGTGCCCAAAACAAACATCACCCTCCGCGACTCGTAGATCTGCTTCTTTCTCTTGTCCTTGTCCTTATCCTCGGTCTGGGTGGCATCAGATAAGCGGCGCGGGGGGTGACGATGGAAGTGGTGCGGCTCCTCGTGCAGAAGAGTCTTGTAGATGATGCGGTCGTCATCAAGCGCAGTCGAGATTGCGCTGCCGTCGTCATCGTGGCTTTTGTCGCCCTGTCTTCTCTGCTTGAGACCCGACATGGCGTTGGCTGCTGTTATAGGTTGCGTAAAAAGGTCAATTGGCCGGGCGTGTGTGTATTTGCTTGGCTCTGGTGCCTCTTACAAAGATGTGTTGCAGTAGTGGTATTTATTGACAGCAAGATTTAGTGAGCAAAACAACAAGGGAGAAGCAAAAGAAAAAAAAAATGAAATTGAGGGGGTTGCGCCTCTCCCTAAAAAGAAAAAGCCTTGGAGCATTCAGTTCAAACTATAATGTGGTATATACACCCCCAAACCGTCTGTTCTTTACAAGGCATCCATTGTGTAGTCGTACTCAACGCCGGGGATGACACTGGCGACAAACTTTAGGAAAATGATCAAGTACTGGTCCACTCTGATCCCCTCCTGGTC
Source organism: Zhuliangozyma parablackwelliae (assembly GCA_030585045.1). Taxonomy (NCBI): domain Eukaryota; kingdom Fungi; phylum Ascomycota; class Pichiomycetes; order Serinales; family Debaryomycetaceae; genus Zhuliangozyma; species Zhuliangozyma parablackwelliae. The sequence goes on along the minus strand of JAJMCF010001836.1, from coordinate 42,338 downwards.
CTCCTCGGCTTGCCCGGCATTGTCTTTGTGGTTGTTGTTGTTGTCGCCGTCGCCGTCTTCTCCAACCGCAGCACTCCTTTTCAGCTTGGAATGCTTCATCAACACCTTCATAACCGAAGAGTGCTTGCATGGGTGTATAGATACACTGGTGGTGTTGTGCGCAACGGGGAGGTTCTCGATGGTGGCGGTCTTGTCCTTATAGTCCGAGTTGATATCTTCAAACATTTGCTGCGGCAAAAGCGGTATACCATTGGAGTCGTACCCGACCAAGTACATCTTTGGAACCCGGTACGATGTGGAGTAGGTGATGTACAAGTCGTACTTTCTCACGGTACTCTTGCCATTGCCACCCAAGTCATCAAAGTCGTTGTCAAAGTCCTCGCCTTCTGCATTCTCGTCAATCAAATCGTCAATGTCGTTGACCACAACTTCATCAACGTCCTCCACCTGTCCGTCTCCTTCTTCTTCTTCTCCTTCTTCTTGTTCATCGTCCTTCTCGCCCTTTTGCGTTGTCTTGACTGGGTCACGCTTTACCTTCCTAGACTTGACCCACCCATCTTCTTCTTCCTCCTCCTCTTCCTCGTCGGCACCTTCCTCTCCCTCGAAACCGCCGCCGAGGTAGGTGGACGCTCTCTGGTAGCTAGGTACATGCTTGGTGATCAAAAACTGCTTGTCTTCCGGGAGAAAACTCTTTTGCAAACTTTTGGGACACGTTGACCACTGCCAGGTGGGGAACTTGTAAACCAAATAGTCGCCAGCGGTGACAAACTCCTCCGGACTGATCTCGCCTGTGGTGGAGAAGTTGGAGCTGTGGTTTATGGGCGTGAGATATTCCCGAAGCGATGATAGTTTTGACCTCAACAGCATCAGGGGGGGGGTCTGTTGATATGTGTGGTGTGTGCTAGTTGATAAGCAAAAGCTCCTTTTTCTTCTCGTTATCAGCACAGTGAGTAAAACTGTGGGAGGTCGTGCGAGGGAGGCATACAAAATACTGTCACGTGAGTGGTAGCGTGCGCTACCGTTTATTCTCAACCGTGGAAAATATGGCCCACAACCACCTTGTCGTTCGAAAGTGAGGGAGAAGGTTGATGTTAAGTGTCGGTGGTTGTAGGAGCTTCGGTGAAAAAGGAGAAAACATTTTGTGTTCAAAGATTTGTGGGAATGTTTGTGAAATTCAACCAAAATTAAGAAACTGTGTCTGTAACACGACATCACTCTACAGGCAAAAGCTAGAGCACTGGACTACGGGACCAACCCTACCCTCTCTATACTGCCACTGCGCTCACGCGACCGTACTGGCCATAGCAGACATGCGCTTTCGATATACGGTTCCAACATGGCTTTGTCCGGCGTATTCGGTCTATTTTTGGCCATGTTTGCATCTCTTTTGGCCATGTTTGCATCTGTTTTGGCCATGTTTGCTTCTCGCAGCGCTTCTGGCACAAAACGAAGCACCGCGTAGAATGTCTCTCTTATTTTTTTTTTTTTTTGTGTGCGCCCCGATCAGGAAAGTGGCCATTGTTCATACAAAAACAAGCCCAAACAGTACAGTTGCAACCAAAATAAAGGGAGTGCAAGCAGTTGAAGTGAGCCAGTTACGGCTACAGTGTAAACAGCAATGGGCATACGACACTAAAGGGTAGAGGCGGGGATGGGGATGGGGATGGGGGGGGAGGACGGTTAGAGGGCACTGGATCTTGATGGCACTAATGCCACCAAGAAATAAACTAAAGGGCAACCTCTCTCAGTAAACTCGAGGGTGACTCTGATGATGTACCATGACAACAGGGTACTGCTGAATTACATAATGCAACCTTTGCATGCGGAACCCCTTTTTTCCTCAAGAAGCAAAAATTATATGCCCGTTGGGCGGCCCAGTATTGACAACAAGGCTGGATGGGACTGGGGTGCCTCTCTCTGTGTGGGTGTACGCCTGACCAGCAGTGCTGAAACAATCCTCTCCATTCGTATATGTCGTTGCTTGTTCTTTTTCGGTTGCAATTTTTACGTGCCAATGACAAAAAGGTAAACAATCGCGACCGCTTTGCACCAAGAAAATATTTTTCACGTCCCACCTGTTTTATTAGAACACGCCCCATTCGCCCGAGGGCAATAGATCAAGCGTTGCTTCCCCTGTGTCTGCCTGGGCTGGGCTCTCGCTAACCCAGAAATGGCGTCGCCTTGCCGTGCAAGAAAAAAGAAAAAAACAAAAGTTGAACTTCTCCCCTTGTGTTGTGGCACAGCTAGACGAAACCAAGAAGCGCGTACTGGAGGGTGCATCCATGCATGCCCATGTCTTCCCAGACCTTCACCCACGTACCAAGACCATCTGTAAGCACCTGTAATCACTTTCTGTAATCACCTGTAATCACCTGTAATCACTCTATAACCAGAGTTGTTGCTGAGGACGGGAGTGTTTACACATTGGCCCAGCGTGGGGCGCAGTGTGTCCCACAACAACACGCACAATGATATAACCGCCGCGTCCCATCTCCTAGACCCGAGCTCCCCTAAAAACCCAAATCACGCTTGCTCCAAACCAGCAGGTGTGTTTTTCTTCTCTTTTGTTTTGGGTGCCCCAATCGGGCAACTGAGCCTTTTTTTTGTGCGTTTCTTGTGTTTTTGTTTTCCCATAACAATACTTGTACAACTGACCCTTTTCTACGACTAATAGAAAAGAATACCAACCTCCACCCAACCTCAACCCTCTTTGTCCAACTCTGCTGGTTTACTCTTGCTTACCAATTGCCACCAACACACTTCCTCCCGGCCATCCACGCAACTGCATACTGGGTCACAGAAACACGCTTCCACGCATACAAAACACGCATTTTTCAAAACCAAACACACGGGATACCCAACGAAAACCCATTTGCATAGTCCATAACAAGCACATGAGCTCAATGTCAATCGCTGCCAACAGAATAGCATTAGCAACAATCAAAGATAGCCACTTGAACACGTCGTCGGCAGGCGCACACGTTGAGTTGGAAAAGACTAGACCCACTTTGTTTACCCTCAACAAGGCGCCACTCACGCCAAACAATTTGCGCCGGAGGAGACCAGACTTGATGACACGGTCGTTCTGCATCACCAAGTCCGCCACCTCTTTGAACCGCAAGTTTTCGCCCTTGCGGTCGGCCAGCTTTTCCGACCACCGGTCAACGTCCTCGACAAGCTCGTCCCCCAAGCTCAACCGGTCGGTACACCACGCGTTCAAGAGCGACACGGCGGGGTTGGCGGCAACCAAATTGAAATTGAAGTTGCAGTTGGCCTTGTACAAGCTCCAGCAGAACAAGACAACGACGCGCCAAAGGGGTCCTAAACACGTTGTCGACAGTTCGTCCAATACCTCCGCCACCTCGCTCAAAATGTTTAGTCCTCCCGACTCTGCCAAAGCCTCGAGGGTTGCCTCGCCATTGCCATTAATGCACCACGACTCGCCATTGACCAACACGTACCGGTCAATCCGCGAATTGTCGTCGTTGCCCACGCCGCCAGAACCAACCACTTACGCATCAACTTCAATCAATGTCAACTTGGAGACAAGGGCAAAGTTGGAGAGCGCCACCCGTCCAATGTTGGAAACCGTTGCCAATGGCAAGCACCCCAAAAAGAGAACGCAAAAGCTCAAGTTGTTTCAAATTAAAAAGAACTCGGTCTTTTACGCTGACGCATCGAGACAGAGAAAGTTGCCATTGAAAAAGAACCAGCCAAGGTCGCCAAAGGCCGATGGTCAAAACTCATTAAGCATTGCCCACATGTCATTCATCACGTCATCAATTCACCAGCTGCAGCAACAAAACCACCACCACCACCACCACCACTGCCACCAAGAAGCACCAGCCGCCAGAGCAGTCTCGTTCCTCCACAGCCAACCAGAAAAGGCAACATCATTGCCCTCGATCCTCCTCAACCCACCCAACCAGTCATTCTACCCCACGCACGCAACCAACTTGCCCTCGATCAATAAGATCTTAAAGACGCCGATCCGAAAGGCAAACTCGCGCTACTTGCAATCATTCAGCAATGCCACGGGCCCGCCCGTAGGGAATGCCTCGCGCTTGCCCACTGTGAACGATGAGGACGATAACGACATGACCATACTCCACAACTCCACCATGCATAACAGCACAATTGACCACAATGCCACGATTGTTGCCAATGACGAAGAAGAAGAGGACGAGGACGAGGTCGAAGACGATGAAGATGACGAAAGGCAACAGGACAAAAAGAACGTTCTCTCGTCATCGCCCTTGAGCAGCCACTTTGGCACTCCCAACAGTTTCAGTGTTGCCAAGTCGTTGTTGCAATTGGGCGGCCACAGAATGTAGCCAAAAACCATAGACACTTTGAAAACTCACACACGAATCCCACCACCACTGTACCCATAATTCACGATGACATTCATTTCAATCTTGTACACCGCTGTTGTTTGCCTCGACCATTCACTATAGCATTATAATGTTCTCATTTTTTAATCATATACACAGAATACACAAAAAGATAGATTCCGCACATACTCTCTCTCCCCCTAACCATTCTGTTTTGCATTCATGTCTATGTTTTAGAACTTGCCATTGACCAAGTTCTTAAACATATCCTTCCCAGTAAAGTATGCCGTCAAGTAAAAGGTGTAAAAGTCCATGGTGGAGCTCACCGTATCCAAAAACCCAAACGGCAACATGGCCGGGATCCAGCCTTGGGCCAATTCCAAGGCAAACGCTCCGCTGGGCATGCTATACTGCTTGACATGGCCCTTTTTCAAATGGTGCTGGTCACCGGGCTTGTAAATCTCCGGCGTCAAGGCACCAGCATAAGCGGCCCTTTGCTCACCCGTCAAGATGGTGAAGTAGTCATCGGCAAAATGAACGCCCGTGTGGCCCTCGGTGCCCACGGCGGTGCCAAAAAAGATCAAGTACTCCGAAATCGAGGCGTGCAAGATAAACATGGACCCCATGGCCCCGCCGGCATTGTTGTACACCCAGTCGTCAAAGTTCAAATCGTTGATGATGCCCGGGTACGCCTCCTTGATCTTGGGGGCAAGGTCCACCATGATGGCGGTTGCGTTTCCATCGGGGTGGTTCTTGAGAGTGTCTTGCACCAATTCCTGCAAAACAACCTTGTCGAACCGGTAGTTGGTCGGCAACCAGGTGTAGAACAACCGGTTGAGCACCGTGTAGAGGGCAAACGGAATGAAAGCGAGGAGGTACAACTTCATGGCGATGCCAAAAGGAATATGAATGGTGGGTTGGAGTGAAAAAAAAAAAAAAAGTGAACTTTTTTTTAAACGATCGTAAAAACAGGGGAAGCAACGCGCCAATGGGTAAAACCACAGGTGAAACGACGAGTGAAATGGCAGGCACACTTCTCGTCACCACCGGCGCCACCGTGACGTTCAGATCATTGGTGGAAACTGTCGTTGATGCTGGATTCATCAAAAAGTTGATGGCGGCAGGGATCACCACGTTGATAATCCAGTACGGGAATGAGATCAAAGGATCGGTTCATGTTAGTGACCAGTTCTTCCAGCAGCAGCTCCGGGAGAAAAACACTCTTGGTGAGTTGGGCTTGCATGAGGAGAGCAAGGGCGTGGCGTCCCAAGTTGCCACATACACATCGCTGCACTTTACAATGGTGGCATTCGCCTACGCGCCAAACATTGACGACTATATAAACCAAGCCGACATTGTGATATCGCATGCCGGCACGGGGTCAATCATCGACACGTTGAGGTGTAACAAGAAGCTCGTGGTAGTGGCCAATGACCAGCTAATGGATAACCACCAGTTGGAGATTGCCGAGGAGTTTAGCCGACTTGGGTACTGTCTACATTACACGCCCCAAAATTTGCACACCCAGGGGTTTATCGACGACATCAAGAGGTTGTTGGGGGATGAGATTGTTCTTGAAAAGTTGCCACCAAGCAGTGGGTCCGTTGTGGAGACGGTTGTATATGAAGAGTTGACAAGGTGAGGGACTCCCCCCACACAACCATCTCATAGAGCCATCTTCCAATGTGGTTGACGCCTTATACTACTCCGAGATTGCTTAAACAGAGAAGGTATACAATTAACCCAGTAGCTGTTTGTAATTTACATATTTGGTAGCACCCAAAGACCTGGCGCGTCCACGACTTTCCTTTGTTTCTTCTGGAATCCACAACCACAAGAAACCTCTGCCCCTCCAACCGACACCACAAACACATGTCACCACAGCTCGAAACATTGATTGGCACGTCGTTGCTGGATGCAGAAAACATTGCCCGTATAGAGCAATATATCCACCAGTTGGACAAGCCGGCGTTGTTGCAGCTAGATCCAGCAGCATCAGCAGCAGGAGCAGGGTTGCCCCTCACATACCAAAAAATAGCCACCTTGCTCAAGCTCGAGGCTATCGTGGCCAAAGACCCCAGCGACCCCAGCATTGAACAGGCACTTAGAGAGGTGGGTCTGCTTGCTGTTTCCACACCAGCAAGCTATATCGACTGGGCGGTAAAGGTCAAAGCAAGCGATTTGGCAACTGATTACCAGTACCTCCTCAGAGACTTGCACTATGACCAATTCATCGAATTGATCAACAAGAAGATCTTGATTGTTAATGGGATCCCCAACAGTGTTTCCAACCACCCAGACTTGACCAGGACGATAAACTTGAAAATACTCCAGCTTTTCATGATTTCCAATTACGATTTCAGAAGGTTCAACATTGCCAACTACTTGAGCGACACCGTGGCGGGGTTGAGCGGGGACACTGCTGATATCGTGGGGGCTGTAAAGAAAGCCCCACTTGTGTCCAGGCGGTTGCTAGACTTGTGTGTCACGCACGATTTCCACAATGGGTACGTCAACATTGTGCCCGCCATGAACCGCGACCGGCTCTATGCAAACATTATCGAGAACAACATTGTTGAGTTGCAGAATCACTACACGAGCATCAAGCTATCCACAATCTACGAGTTGTTTGATATCGACGAGACCAAGGTCGACGTGGAGTCGATGCTATTTGATATGATTGTGGGCGAAAAGCTAAGCGCAAACACCAGGATCAACCAGATGCGGGGCGTGTTGGAGTTTGGCGACGACGAGTCAAGAAGCGAGTCAAGAAGAGAGTCACAAGAGGATGAGTTGAATTCACACACTAAACAGTTGGGCGCTCTAGTTAATGACATCTATACTAGGATATAGCTAAGTAACCTATGCTAGTAACCTATGCTTCATCATACTTTGCGTACTCCTTGGAAAACTGTCTAACAGTCTTTTCCTTGCCCACGGTGGAGATTTCGCCTTCCTCTTCTTTGGTCAATTCAAAGTCAAAGATTTCCAAAAACGACTTGATCCGGTCTTCCTTGGAGGAGGTGGTGATTGGCAACACACCCTGTTGCAAAACCCAACGCAACAAAATCTGGCCCTCACTCTTGCCATACTTTTTAGCCAACTTTTCCAACACTGGGTCTAATGGTCCTGGCGACCCCTTGGTGATTGGACCCAAGGGACCATAAGATTCAACCAAGATCCCTTGCTCTTGCGAAAACTTGACAATCCCTGGAGTCTGGTCCTGCAAGTATGCACTAAACTCAATTTGGTTCACCTCGGGCTTATACTTTGGCTTGGACTCAAGGATCTTTTGCAAGTCCTGAATCTGGAAATTGGAAACGCCAATGTTCTTGGCCAAGCCTTCGTCCTTCAACTGCTCCAAGTACTTCCACGCGCCAACCAAGTCAAATCCGTGGGACTCTTTGGAGATGTAGGGTGTGTGGATCAAGTACAAGTCGACATAGTCCAACTTTAATTGCTTCAAGTCTGCCTTCAACGCTTCGTACGGGTTTGCCGCCTTGGAATGGGCGCCCTTGAATGAATGGTCGCCGGCCCAGTACTTGTCGGTGAGAAAGATATCCTCTCTCTTGACGCCCGAGTTGGCCAATGCCTGGCCAATCTCCTGGTTGGTGTTGTAGACCTCGGCGCCGTCAATGTGGGTGAACCCCAACTTGATTGCTGTCTCAATGGCGCTGACCAAGGTGGTGTCGATTTCGTCGCGGCCGAGCTTGAACCATTTGGTACCTGTACCGTAGGAGACTGCTGGGATTGTGTTGCCATTGGCCAATTTGAAAGCTTTACCGACTAAAGACATTGTGTGTGTAGTGTGTGTGTGTGTGTGTGTGTGTGGGAGGGGATACAAACAAGGGGGTTTTCTTGTTCTCGAGGGGATAGGGGTTATATATATATATATTTTCGTTGTATTCGGGAAAAGCCACACCCGCAAGAACAAAACGGGTAGAGGTTCTGCCAATTGCTTAGTAATTGTGACGACTCAAACAATGTCCACAATTGAGGACAACTCTCACATACATCTACACATGTGGCTGAATACAACAAACTATAGTTGCAATGAGGCAGTGGAGGCTGCAAGTGTGTATTTGCTTATCTGCAGCACTGTGGATCAAACTGTGGTGCAAAAAACCAAACCGACCCCCACACATCGAAGGAACCACATTCTTGAGATAACAAGAACCACAGGAACAGAAGGAATAGGGAAGAGACACTTGCACTGGAGAACCCATCTGTGTTCATTGATGGATTTTTCTTGCAACTGATTTTTTTTGTTTTTTTTTACAACCTTCCTCCACCTGGTTCCAACGGTGGAGGTACGAGTTTCCTTCCACTTTCAAATACAAACCATGATACAGTCAACCACTTTTATTGCCTAAAAAAAAGGACTATGTGCTACAAGCATATCAGCAGGTTTTTGGGAAGGTTTTACCAGCTCCATGTTTTTTGCACTTAAATACAGCCTGTAGGCACCCACCAACCTGGCACATTTCTGCTTCCTCACTTTAAACCGGCATGACCGTATCAATGGAAATGGCACGCAATAACCAAAATGGCAGAAAGAATATGGTTTCAGATGCTGCACGCAATAACCAAACGGGCCAAGAGAACCTCATCTCCACCTTCCCAACAAATGCTCCTGTGGAGGACGACTCCAACAGTTCCACCATCAACAAGGAGAAGCAGGGCCTCGGGCATTTTGTTTCCGACGGCAGCAAGCCGGTGCCCGTTGAGTGTGTGACGGTTTTGCACCACCAACGGATGGTCAACTCCATCTCGCGGTGGTACCTCGAAGAGTATGAACGCTCGGACTATACGTGGAATTGGTATACCGACAACAACAGGAGAGACGAGGAGGTGTGGGTTTCCCGGAGCATTTGGTCAATGTATGGCGGTATCAGGCACACGAAGAGCATGCATACGGTGTTGAAGGAAGTGCTTGGAAAACACTGCAATCCGGCGTTTCTTGGCGCCGTGTATGTCAATGGCGAGAAGGAGCGGGAAGAGGACAGTGCCCATAGTGTTGTGTTTGGCAATATTCGCGGGGCTGAAACTATAATTGTTTGCTGCAACAGCGACGACCTCTATGCCGTTGCCAAACGGTTGAAGATGCACTACCAGCTGAAGTGGTACGAAAAGTTGACACTCCCTTTTGTCAACCGAATTGACGGCTCTTCTTTTGCCTTTGTCAAGTGTTTCAATGTTGCCGCTGACCCCTCGGCTCTCAAGTTTGACGAGCTCAAGAAGCGGTACGTTACCCATATCCAGCCGGTGAAGCAGTATACAAGCAATGGTGAGAGGTGTGCAGCTGACTTGGATGCTCTGCAGAGCTACCACATCTACAGCCTTGCTAGCGGGGCATACTCTTCAACCTTTGATTTTCCCACCCAGGACTGCATGCTCCATGCGGACTGGAACAAGAAGGCGCTCTTTGAATTTGACAAGGAGAAGCGGTTTGGATTCAAGGAGGAAGAGGTTACTGAGGCTACTGAGGTTACTGAGGTTACAGAGGTTACAGAGGTTACTGCAGCCTTGGAAGATAGGGAGGGAGGGGGAGGTGGGTGAAAGCTCTCTCTCTATTTTTTTTTTGTATAGTTTCCTATAGATACTTAATTTTCGACTATGAGCCAAATATGGGAGGGTGCCACATGGCCTTGCTTTCTCTGGTTGTAATCTTCTTGCAACACAAAAGGGGGGAAAAGAAAAATATAATGCCATGATAAGGCACACAGAAAAAAGATCAGGCACGGAGAAAAAGATCAGCGTCCATCACCAGTTTGCGCTCCACCCCATCCACCCACACCAGACACAGACCCATGTCGCTAGATCCAACCGAGTGGACGCCGTTTCTTGAGTCTCGCCCAAGGCAATTGAGCCGTATTTCAGAAGTCGACGAGAGTGACGTTGTTTCCTACGTGCAACAGCGGCGGCAATCCATCGCGTCGGTGGGCACCGACCATCTCCCCCGGTCCTATAGACTAGCCCACCCCCACCACCACCACCACCAGCAGCAGCAGCAGCAGCAGCAGCACGGCACGAGCCCCAGTGACCATACTGCTGTGTCGCCCCGGCTCCACCCGTCAACGTCCACCACGTCGTCGGTGGTGCTGGCGTCGGTGCACGAAATTCTCTCGCACCACCGCCTAGCACTAGCCCTCGACCCAGAACCCACCACGTCGATGGAGAAAGAGGCACGGGTGCTCCTCAAAAACTCGGTCCCGTTGATCCTTACTTTCCTCCTCCAGTACTCGCTCACGGTGGCGTCGGTGTTTTCCGTGGGCCGGTTGGGGTCCCGCGAGCTCGCCGCCGTGAGCTTGAGCTCGATGACGGCAAACATTAGCGGGTACGCCATCATCCAGGGGGTCTCCACCTGTTTGGACACGCTATGCGCCCAGGCGTACGGCCGCAAGGACTATAACGCGGTCGGGGTCCATTTCATCCGGTGCAACTACCTCTTGTTGATGCTATATGTGCCGATATTCGCCGTGTGGGTAGTTGGCGCCGGCCCGTTGTTGGCGACGATTATTGGCGGCGACAACGACGACGACGAGATGGAGATGTGTGTGCTTGCGGCGAGGTACCTCAAGGTGTTGAGTTTGGGGTTGCCCGGGTTTATCCTCTTTGAGAATGGCAAGCACTTTTTGCAGAGCCAGGGGGTATTCCACGCCTCGACATACGTGTTGGGCGTGTGTGCCCCCATGAATGTGGTGCTCAACTATTTCCTTGTGTGGGACCCGAAAATCGGGTTGGGATTCATTGGCGCCCCCATTTCGGTGGTGATTACCAACTGGGTCATGTGCGCCATGCTATACGGCTACATCTACTTTGTGCGGGGCCACCAGTGCTGGCCCCAGGAGAGCCTCATAAACCGAGTGTTTTTCACCAACTGGCACAGGATGATCAAGCTCGCCATCCCCGGTGTGTTGATGGTGGAGGCCGAGTGGCTTGCGTTTGAAATCATCACGTTGCAGGCGGCCAAATTCGGCACCAAAGTCCTTGCGGCCCAGTCCATCATCAGCACCACGTGTGTCATTTTCTACCAGATCCCATTTGCCGTCTCAATCGCCTCCACCACGAGAATCGCGTGGTTTATCGGCGCCGCGTCAAAAAAGGCGGCCACCACCAGCGCCCACGCGTCAATCGCCACCGCGGTGTGTCTCGGCGTGGTCAACTGCACCCTCATATACACCTTTAGACACACCTTTGCGTCGCTCTACACCCAGGACCCCGAGGTCATTGAGCTCGCGGCAAAGGTGTTGGTGGTGGGGGCGGTTTACCAAATCAACGACTTTCTTTCGTGTGCCACCGCGGGCGTGCTCCGGGGCCAGGGCCGACAGATGATTGGCGGGTTGTTGAACTTGGTGGGGTACTACCTAATTGCGTTGCCGTGTGCATATGTGTTTGCATTCCCGCTCAAGTTGGAGCTTCTTGGGTTGTGGTGTGGGATGATTATTGCATTGACGTTTGTGTCGTTTTCGCAGTTGTACTATGTGGTGACGTCAAACTGGGACGAGATTATTGACGAGTGCGTGAGCGAGGGCATCACGGGGGATGGGAACCTCGCCATAGATGCGCATTCGTTGTTGCCCAGCATGAGCAACTCGTTGGTGTAGGGAGGATTTATAGATGAAAGCCTTTTGTGTGTAGAAAGCCTTTCTAAGAAAGTATAAGCGAAGCAGTCCTGACCAGTCGGACAAAACAAGACAGTAGGCCCTGCTCAGTTGCAACTTGACGAATGATAATCACTCCTATTTTTGCTGCTCCAATTGTTTGATCCTCTGGTTGAGCTGCAGCACTTGTGTGGCGTGGTTACGCTTGACCTTGGCATTTTCGCTTTTGAGCGCCTCGTTTTCTCTCTTGAGCAATGCGTTTTGAGACTCCACCTGGTTTCGCGACTGGTCCCACTTTTGGGCTTCCAGGAGCACGTTGTCGCAGATATTCTTGACACTGGGCTCAGACGATTTCAGCTTGATCAATTTGATCTTTTCCTTCAAGCCCATGGCCGACCTTGAGGCGATGGTGGGGGTAGAGCTTGCGCTGCTTTTGACGGTATGGGATTCCTTCTTTAGTTGAATATACCGGTTAAACAAGCGGTAGTACGCTTCTTGAATGTCTCCGGTACGTCGGAGCTCAGCGAGGTAATCCTTTTTCATCTGGGTATACTTTTCCATAATGTCTGCTGGCGGGATAAGGCCGGCGTCGTCATTTTCGTGCACTTCCACCAAGTTTGCCAAGCTACGAAGGTATGCGTTTCGTTTCTTCAAGTCGTCGTTGAGGGCACCGAGTTCAGCCGCGAGACTAGACGATTCATGGTCTCTCTTCCGGCGTAGTTCTCTATCCACTTCTTCCTGTAAGCTCTGGAGTTTCCTATCGATTGTCGATTCGTATTGGATCGAGTGCTCAGCGTGTGGGAATGCCGTTGTATCTGCTGTTGCTGCTGTTGCTGCTGCCTGGGGCCCAGACGCGCGTGTGAATTTTCCAGGGTAGTACTGGGGCAAGGACATTTCGTCCGCCCTTGACCTTGTCGACTGAGTCCACTCATTCACCAAGTCGATGTCACGGGCTATATCCTCTTCGTCGAGCTCGTCGTCGGAGTAGTCAATCACGGTGGCATACCTTTGGGCGGACGGCGGCGTTTCCAGCCGGGCTTGCGATGCCGATGCCGGTGCCTGTCCTAATGGGTGGGTGTGATTATAGTCTATAGTAGGCTCATTGACCAATGGGCGCGAGTCCTCGTCGCCTATCCCGAACAAGTATCGTAGCATTCGCTTGTAGTTGGGGACGCGTTTGGGGAACACGACGACAAAGAAGTATTCGTGTCAAAAAAAATAAAATAAAAGGAGTTGAACCAGATCGGATCAGCCATTGCATGATTTTGTAAGGCCAGCTATCTCGAAAAGGCCAACAACAGAGGTGTATGCAACCAAGCAAGACAAACCGAAATGCACCCTGGCCAAAAGATAGTGTGCTTGCATCCCATGATATGTTTACAACAACGCGGAATGCGGTGACGACGGGTTGGAAAAGTGGAACTACTTCGTAGCACAACAATAAATGGGTTCGGCGCTTCCGTGATGTGTTGTCGTAGTGGAATAGCAATAGAGTTGTACATCCTACCTTGATGCTTATAATTTTACAAGCCCACTGTTTCGTGTTTGTGGTCTTGTAATCATTTGGACGGGGCGTGTTTATTTTTATTGTGCTTACACTAGCACTGTGCGATGTAAGTGGTGGTCGTCATGACTACTCAAGACAAGAAGACGCGTGAGGGATGACATTGAAAGGGGGGGTAGGAGTTGGTTAGTAGAAATGCATGACGTGTTTTGTCAATGGTCACTATGCTACACCTCCCCTCGTCTAATCGGCTTCTATACCCCCGGCACCAGAACATTCGCAGCTCGGACAACCGGGACCAGAGCCCTTTCTAATCGTGTGGCGCATAGCGTACGATGGGTTATATGGTCCGGCCTAGCAAACAATAGCACAGAGAGTCAGCCCGTGGGCCAAGAGATCATAAGTAGATCAACAGGACAATGATGCAACCGTTGGACAACCAAAGACAAGAAAAGAAAAATACAATCAAACTAGATACCAATTTTGGACCCTTTCTCTTCGCCTTGCCATTTTGATACAAGAGGTGCAGGCATTGACGACAGACATGAAAGTGCAGGCATAGACGACGGTGATGGATGGCGGTCGATTGGGAGTCTCCCCTAGAGTCATACAGTGGCGTACAGATTTCGTCTTTACTACCACGACGCGTCTCGATTTTTACTACTGCTGTCTCTCTGTTTGTGCCACCCCCCTTTCGATAGCCCACTGGGGCTCCCTGGGACCCTCTGGGACCCTCTGGGACCCCTCTCCCTGGGACCCTTCTCCCTGAAGGAGTGGGTAGGCAGGTGCCACTATGGTGAATCTGTGTCTTGGGTGTAAACGAAAACACACAGCCAAACAAAGTGACAGCTAGACGATCGGAGGGGAGAGATACAAACGAGGCGAGAGATACAAACGAGGCGAATGATGCAAACAACGAGGGAATGAGACGTGCAAACAATAGGGGGAGAGGCAGCATCATTTTCCCCTGTGGGAATAGGTTTTGTTTGGGGTAGTAAGAATTGTAAACAAGAAAACAAAAACAAGAGAAAAACACAATAGCGGGGGGTTGTTGACAAGAGGCTTGTACAACAAACACAATACTTCTGCACTTGACACACATCGTTTTCTGCTTCTTGCAAGTGTCGTGCCTTAGTGGAGATGGGAGATGGGAGGGAGACTGAACAAGGAGATACAAGCAGCAAGAGAGGGGGGTGATCCCACAGAGTTGGAGTGTACCCTCTACCCTCTACCCCTACCCTCTACCCCTACCCTCTACCCCTACCCTCTACCCCTACCCTCTACCCCTACCCTACCCTTCTCCCGCTAGACGGTTGTCAATACCACTGGGGGCGCGCTTGTTCCCAAACAGGAAAGGGACGCAGTAGTTGCCATTGCTCGTCAACCAAGAAGACCCCGTCGCGTGGTGTCCGTAGCACTGATGCAAAGTGAGGCAAGCACCAATCGAACTCGGGGAGGCATGTGCAACCGAAAATCAACACAAAGCGAAATTATAAACAAACTACACAACAACCCTGGAGAGCTCCCCCATGCCCACGAGGCGCTCGGCCGAACTACCGCAAACACCAGCCTATCACACCATAACCCCCCATCCAAGCAAAACTCAGAACCCCCCTCTCCCGAGCAATAAATGAAAGAAAAAAAAGGACAGATTAGGCAAGGCAAAACTTTAAAAATGGAACAATAACGGTTCTTTTCTGGTTGAGTAATTCGCCTACAAAGGATTTTGCAATGGGACAATATGTCATATCAAGGCATCAGCTGGTCAACATTTCGGTCTGTTACAAGGTAGGTACAATCAGCCCTATTGTTGGCCCTTATTGTCGTGACAGATGCGGATGGGTATTGTTGTTATGACTGTTGCTATAGCCGTTGATATAATTGCAGGGTGAAGAGATGCCCCCCCATTCCAATATACGCGATGGTTCTGGTTCTGGCGAGGCAGTTCATCAGCCCACCAGAACCTACTTTTTCGTGTGCTTGTGATACATTCCGGTGCCCAATCCCATTACACGAATAACCCGTGGTGCACCTCCTTGTGCCCTTGCCGTGCCTTGTGCCCTTACCCCCGCGAGCCACCAACCGCAGCAGCAGCACAATTGCAGCTTTTGTAAATCGTCAACTATTAAAAAAAGCTTAATTGCAACATTTCTTGATTGTTCAATCGCCCAACCAAATTTTTCATTTTATTTTTTTTTTCATCATTCTCTTCACTTCCCTGGAGGGGGGGGGAGACAAGACAACGGGACAAGGCATTCGCCAGGTTGTGTGGTGGAATAAGTTGACTCTCCCCATTTGTGTAATTCCCCCTTTGGTTGGCAATCGAAGAAAAGAATATATAAACGCCCGCATCTACCCTCCTCTTATATATCTCATAACAGAATTGCTGTGTCCTGTCCCGCATTCCCCATTGCTACATCTCCCACCCCATCGTTTCCCCAGCTAAGCCGATTCAGCCGCCGTACACTTAATTCCAACGGCATTTTTTTTTCTTTCTCACCCTTACCGCCCGGTCTCTTACCGGTTGGCCCTCCCCCCTTACGGCCCTCCCCCTTACGGCCCCACCGCCCTGCTGCCTCGCTTGATACTCGTTTTGCATCTGCATTTATCTTCCGGTTTTCCGTATTTTGACACTTCTTATATTTTCTCCAACGGCCAGGCAAATTTTTCACAGCAACTGTCGCACATATAGCACCACATAACAACGGTGTCATCATGATGAACATATCCCGGCTCCTCACGCCCGAGTCAATTGGCACCAAGTGCAAGCAGCGCTACACTTACAACACCGCCACACCCAAGGCAACATTCACCCAGCAAGATTACTCGCAACACCTATACCACCACGAATTGGCCATACACAACCAGGCCCTTGCCGAGTACGACAGCGAGATACACGACACCATGCTCGACTCAATTGACAGAATCCGGCCCAATGTGGAGTTGTACAAGCAGCAGCCGTACTTGACCTTTGGGATCCGCAGCAAGCTCATTGACTTTTTGCTCAAAATGTCCATCCGGCTCAAGATCCTCCCCTTTGTCGTGTTCAAGGCCGTCAAGTTGTTTGACCGGTACTGCTGCAAACGGGTGGTGTTGCTCGACCAGGCCCAGCTCATTATCGCCACCTGCTTGTGGATAGCGGCCAAAATAGCTGGGGGAAATAACCACTTTGTCAATTTGAGCAACATATCCAGGGTCAGCGCCGTCAGGACCATTGGCGACTTGGGATATGGGTCCGGGGGCAAGTACCTCGGCCCCACCGAGCGGTTCCGGTTGCCCAAGTTGCACGAATTGGTCAAGCTCTGTGGCGCCAAAAGCAAGTACGACCAGGGCATGTTTAAGCAGATGGAGATGCATGTATTGAACACCTTGGAGTGGTCCTTCAACGACCCGTCCATCGAGGAGTTTATCTGCCACCTGGCTGAGTTTAACATTGTCGACACGCAACAGGTGGACATTTTCAGAACCAAGGAGTTTCTCGCGTACGTATCATTGTACTCGCCCAATTTGATTGGCATCGATGTCGTTGAGTTGGGCCAGGTGGTGGTGGACTTGATCAACGAGGGTTTCAGGCTAAACCCCGATGATGCAAACTACCAAACCACCACCACCACCACCACAAACGACCCAAGAGCCGTTGACCGGTATAAGTTTATCAAAAAGGCAATGATCAAGGGCGTGTTTGACGCTACTGACTTTATGACAAAGTTGTTTAGCTCGAGGGGGTCCCAGTACTTTCGCCAACAAATCAATGTCCAGTACAAGGTGACGACCCAACCGGTGCCCACATTACCACCACACTCTCTATCCGAGAACGTGCCAATGGAACACACCTCCTCACCGCCCAAAAGAAGTACAGCCACCACCGACAATGCCCCCAAGAAACACAACATCTTTACCCCGTCGTCATTAAACACATTGTCGTCCAAAAAGATGCAGCACAACCCTTCCTTTCCCACCATCGCCTCCACCATATTTTCAACCATTTCCTCCACCTCCACATCCACCTCGTACTCAACTTGTCCCCCACCCTTTCCCCCACCGCACCTGTTGCCCTTGCCCTACTCGTTCAATTCTCCCATTGGCGTCTCGGGCCCACCTCCACCGATGCAGCCGCCCACAGTTGGCGGTGGCTGCGGCGGTGGCGTCGGCGCCAGGCGCACCCCAGGAAAGCCCGGGTTGCACATCAACTCCCACTTGAATGGCTCGAGCAACAGCATTGCGTCAGCTATGGAGAACGATATTTTCGAGAGGGCACTACTGACAGACACGCCGTCGAGTGAGAATGAGAGTCCTATTTTCTCAACCAAGTATAGAACCATGTTGTTGCAGCAGCAGCTGTTGCAGCAGCACCTGCAACAGCACCAGCACCAGCAACAACAGCAACAGCACCAGCAACAACAGCAACAGCAACAGCACCAGCAACAACAGCACCAGCAACAGCACCAGCAGCAACAACAACAACAAACACAGCAAATACATTAGCCCCATCATCAACATTTAGAAAACCTTGATTGATGTTTTCAATTCTTTTTTATATGTGTTTTTACTCACCCTTTCGATAACCAGTGTCTTTTTAATATATGTATACCCTTTTTCATGACGTCAATCATGGCTGAGTTGTGAGTCGAGAAGGTTTGCCACGGCGCACTACCTTCTCTCTCCCCCTCCCCCTAATTAAAATCTTTGGGATACGCGAGAAAAAAAGAAAAGTAAAAATAGAAACACAAAATGGCGAGCGAAAAAGTTTTAATTTCAAGGAGGTGTGTGTGAGTAGTGAGAGACTTCATCACCAGAGAGCAAAAAAAAAAACAGACTGCCTGACCGACTACGACAAGACAACAGCAACAACAACAACAACAACACAACAGCAAGCAACAACCCACACACACACACACACACACACACACACACAGGGATACGTTACATATACACCCCGACAAAGACAATACATATCCAGCGTTATCACCCTTTATAGACAGGCATACACAACAACACTCACAGCAGCAGCAACAACAGCAACAACAGCTTCAACACTCGCTACACCACTCCTGGCATAATCCACATACACACACACACAGCATGATGATTCTTTCATACCCCATAGTCATACTTGCCACCGCATACCTATCGCTCCTTTCCGCGGCCGACCCCAACATGCAAGAGTTGGAAGGTACATGGTCGTCGAAATCCAACACTGTATTTACCGGGCCGGGCTTTTACGATCCCGTGGACGAGCTCTTGATCGAGCCCGACTTGCCCGGCATCTCATACTCCTTCACCGCCGACGGCCACTACGAAGAGGCGCTCTACCGCGTGGTGGGCAACCCGCGGGACCACTCGTGCCCCGTGGCCTCGGTCACGTACCAGCACGGCACGTACCAGCTCCTCAGCAACGGGTCCCTCGTGTTGACCCCCATCGCCGTGGATGGACGACAACTCCTCTCGGACCCATGCAACTCGGACGACCCCACAAAGTCGGTTTATACGCGGTACGTGCAGTCCACCTGGTTCAAGACGTACCAGGTCTATGTCGACCCCTACCACGGCCGCTGGACGTTGCAGATCTTTCAGTTTGACGGCAGCAAGATGCAGCCGCTTTACTTGGCCTACCGCCCGCCAGTGATGTTGCCCACCAAGGCGTTGAACCCCACCGACGCCGCCAGCGAGACCGACTCCACCTTGCTGCACCAAAGAAGAAGGATCAAGCGGTCGTTGGAGAATCAGTACCGGACCACCGCCAGGAGGGACACGTCGTTTGGCGCCAACTTTGACCGGTACTGGTGGGGGTCGGTTGTGTGTTTGGGCTTGGCCTCGACTTGGTTCTTTATGAAGTAATGATGGGAGTAAATATATATAAAAAAAGAAGAGAACAATGTCGCCATATCTTTATTTGTTTGTTTTAGCACCAATATATTACAATGCATCTATACTAGTGTGTAGTGGGAGGCTGCTCATGGGGCTGTGCCTGTGCCTGTGCCTGTGTTTTACGCTTGCCAGTCCCCTGCTCCCCTTTTTTTTGTGTGACACCCAAGAATTTCCCTCCTTAAAACTCCAGTGGCGAACAAATATCTGTAATCGCCTTACCCTTCCCCATCACATCACTCAGACAGACACACACACACACACACACGCAGATACAATGGCATGGTTTGGATCGTCGTCTTCGGCGTCAACCGTGGAGCTAGATAACAAGATAGCAGAAGCCACCTCCGAGTCCATCCCCAATGGCGAGATTGAGCTCTCCACCGCATTTGAAGTCACCGACATTATCCGGTCCAAGCAAGTGCCCCCTCAACAATGCATGCGGGCACTCAAGAAGCGACTCACCTTGGTCTATGCCAACCCCAACTTGCTCTCCTCCACTTTGAAGCTCATCGACCTATGTGTCAAGAACTCGGGGTACCATTTCCTCGTTGAGATTGCCTCGAAGGAGTTTATCGACTATTTGGTGGATTTCATCTTTCGCGTGCACTACAATGTCAAGGACTCGCTGGTGAGACACCACCAGGCGCGCTTGCACGTGGGCGAGATGATATTGGCGTTGGTCAAGCAGTGGGCGACGTTGTTTGAGAACCAGTTGCAGTTGAATAATGTGGAGAAGGCGTACCAGGAGTTGGTCAACCAAGGGTATGACTTTTCGCACGTGGATAGCAGCACGGCTGTTGCCGCACCATTGAACTCCAAGTTTGTCGATTCGGAAGCGCCTCCGGACTGGGTCGACCTGGATTCGTGTATGATTTGCTATACGCCGTTTTCGATGTTGAATAGGAAGCACCACTGCCGGCTGTGCGGCGGGGTGTTTTGCCAGACGCATTCGGGCAGTGAGATTCCACTTGTTAATCTTGGCATTATGGAGCCGGTGCGGGTCTGCGACAACTGTTTGGCCAAGCACAAGGCACGACAGGGGAAACACAATCGAGAGGAGAGTGCCGGTGCTGGTGCTGGTGCCGGTGCTGGTGCTGGTGCCGGTGCTGGTGCTGGTGCTGGGGGCGACGAGGATGAACAGTTGCGGCGGGCAATTGAGTTGAGTTTGAAGGACTCGGCGCCACTGTATCAACCGCCACCGACAGCACCACCGGCAGCGGCAGCGGTAGCGCCAACGGCGAATGCGGGTGGCGACGAGGAGGAAGACGAGGAGATGAAGGCTGCCATTGCCGCCAGTTTGAGAGAGTACGAGTCTTCCAGGCCCCTGGCCAGTGTACAGCCCCCACAAGAGCCGGTAGCTCAGCAACAGCCAGAACTGGATCTCTACAATATCAGTTTTCCACAATATCAACCAACAAACCAGTATGCACAACCCAACCAGTATGCTCAACCCAGCCAATATGCTCAACCCAGCCAATATTCTCAACCCAGCCAATATTCACAACCCAGCCAATATGCTCAACCCAGCCAATATGCTCAACCCAGCCAATATGCACAGCAACCACAAGAAGATTTGTCCCAAGCCGAGGAGGAGCAGATCAATCTCTTTGTCACCCTTATGAACAACCTCCGCAACGACCCTAAGAAACAAGCCAATGTGATGCACGACCAGAACCTCAACGAACTCCACGCCAAAGTCATTCGCTTGAAACCGAAAGTGAACAAGTCGTTGCGCCAGAGCATTGAGAAATACGAACTGTTTTTGGAAATGAACAACAAGATACTGACAATCACCAGGTTGTATGACCTGTTTTTGGAGAATAAGTTGAATGCCGCTTATGGGAATCATCGGATTGGAGCAGGACCAGCAGGGGGCCAGCAACAAGGACAGTATGGCAGGTATTCCGTCTCCCCAGAAAGAACAGGGGGATACCAGCAAAACGTGCCGCAGCAGGTTACTGGCTACTACCAGCAAGACGCTGTGCCACGGCAATCTACGGGATACCCGCAGGGGGATATACCACCGCAGCACTCGGGCTATGAGCAGAATGTTCCAAGGCAGTCGACAGGGTACGACCAGCAGCGTCCTGTTGGCCAGGGGCAACCGCAGGGGGCTACAGCTGCTGAATCATTGTATCCATCTTATCCTCAGCACTCGTTCAACCAGGCGCCACAGATACAGCAGCAGCCATCAGAGCCCAACTTTGAAGATGAGGAAGAGGAGCAGCAGCAGCAACACGAACAACAGCAGCAACAAGAACAACACCACCAACAACAACAAGAACAACAGCAGCAACAAGAGCAACAGCAGCAACAACAACACCACCAACATCACCACCAACACCCCACCCAACCTAGCTACCCTTCGTCTGAGAATTTGCCAGACTTTTCCGAGAGCGACACCAACACCAACACCAACCCCTACGTCACAGTTTCGCTACCACACTACCCGCCGCCTGACGATTTGGACCAGCTGTTGCCAGTCCAATCCTTTGTGAGAAGGGCTAGCTCGACATTGCCGCCATACGCCTACGAAGACGCCACCGCAAAGTACCCCAGTTTGGAGAATGTGGAGCACCAGTACGACGACAGGCGGGATGACCTCCCCCAGTTGCCAAACGACTTGAGCCAATTTGACTCTGACGACCGAAGCAGTATCAAGAGCAAAAAGTATGACCCTGAACCGTTGATTGATTTGTAGGTGTGTGTAGATCTCTATGCGGCATTTTAATTTTATCGCGGTTGCGCAAGAGCATGTAATTGAGTCAGGACCAGGAAGGAAAATTTTTTTTTTTTTTTCAGTCTGCAATTACACAGCAACAACCACCACCACTTGATCAAAGGCTCCCCCTTTTCTTCTTTTTCCTAGGTGTTTTATCTTTTGATTATCACCTCCCGTCCAGTCTATCATCTAGTTTGTGTGAAGATACACAACAACGAGAGCTGCCGCATAGAAGTTGACCAATTGACTTGACTCATCAGCTACCTGTCCCATCTCCCTCCACACCCCCACCCCCATCCCGTACGGCTATGACACCTACCATCATCCATGATGGGCACCTCCCCATCGATATGCACGACCATGCTGCACCGCAGGAGAAATCCTTGAGCGTCAAGAGGGCAACCCCTGCCAACGGCCACGGCAGCACCCTCATTCGTGAAGCGTTGATCAACCACATCAGCGGCATTGACCACGAGGAATGCGACGCTGGCGACGAGGATTCCTTTTTCGTTTGTGACTTGGGCGAGGTCACGCGGGCGGTTTTGCAGTGGAAGCAAGCCTTGCCCCGCGTGCACCCTCATTATGCCGTTAAATGCAACACCAACTTGCAGGTGATTCAATTGCTCGCGGACCAGGGCGTCAACTTTGACTGTGCGAGCAAGACCGAGATTGATACAGTTTTGGGGCTCGGGATCGAACCTTGCCGGATCGTTTATGCCAACCCGTGCAAGACCAACTCGTTTATCAGACACGCCCAAACGAGCGGGGTCAATTTGACCACGGTGGACAACCCGCAGGAGTTGGCCAAGTTGGCCAAGCACCACCTGCGGTGTGGGATCTTGATCAGAATCGCCACCGACGACGAGACGGCGCAGTGCCGGTTGTCCACCAAGTTTGGGTGCACTGTGACCACCGCGGTGGATGTGTTGTTGCCGTTGGCCAAGGAGCTCGGGTTGGATGTACGTGGGGTGGCGTTCCACGTTGGCTCTGGGGCCAAGGACTTTGGCTCCATTTACAAGGCGATCCGCGACGCTCGCGCCATTTTCGACGCTGCGGAGCAATTGTTTGGCCTTTGCTTGGACACCCTCGACATTGGCGGTGGGTTTGAGAGGGAGACGTTTGCCCAGTCGTCCAAAATGGCCAACTTTGCCCTCGACAAGTACTTCCCCGTTGATGCCGACGAGTCGCACCCCACCACCGTGCGGGTCATTGCTGAGCCAGGCCGGTTTATGGTGGCCAATGCGTTTACTCTCGCCGCCCACGTGATTGCGCGCCGCGACGACGCTACTCGCGCCATGCTCTACATCAATGACGGGGTTTACGGAAACATGAACTGTATCTTGTTTGACCACCAGCACCCTGAGGCGTATGTGTTGACGCACCGGCGGGAGTGCCAGTACGAGGAGACCGATTCTGGGGCAGGCCGGTTTGAGTTTTCCATCTGGGGTCCCACCTGTGACGGGTTGGACTGTGTCAGTACAAAGTGTTTGTTGAGCCACGACGTTGAGGTGGGGGACTGGCTCTACTTTCCCAAATTGGGCGCATACACGAGCGCAGCAACCACTTCGTTCAACGGGTTCAAGGGGACAGCTCATGTTATCTATGTAGCATCGGAGTAATAGAGACTCATTTTTATTCATTAGCATTGTGTATATCAATGCGTATTCCATACTATATAGTTTTAATGGGTGGTCCCAAAAAAAAAGAAAAAAGAAAAAAGAAAAAAGGAAAGCTCGACGGGGGGCTCGAACCCCCAACCTTTTGATTAAGAGTCAAATGCTCTACCGATTGAGCTAGCCAAGCTAGTACGTTGTTTTCCTCGACCTCCATTTTTTACCAGAACTTTACGAGTCACGTGAGCTCGGAACAAGTGTGAGATTCAACAATCAACTTTTTTTTGTCCTCCTTTTTTTCCTTCTTCTTGTAGGTACGTAAAAATCAGAGATAGCAAACCTGGCTGTAGCTACTTGTCTCTGAACCGACAAACACAAACATACCAGATCCACTGTCTCCCCGCCATGTCAAAGAATGTCCAGCAAAACACCGTGCATATCAACAAAGCATTACAGGCCATAAAAACCAAGCATAGAGTGGAGCACGACTTTTCCGTTTACGTCGATGACGAGGGGGAGAAGATGTCCACCGTGGACCGGGCAGTGCCCTCAGTGAAACCCCCCGCCACATTCACGCCCACTGACGAGCAGGTGTTTTTGTCCAATGGTCTACCCAACTGCGATTTCCTCAAGCAGCACTTCTTCCAGGAGGGGAGGTTGCGCGAGGAGCAGGCGATCCGCATTGTCAAGGACGCCACAGAGGCATTGGCCCGCGAGCCTACGCTATTAACAGTCCCGGCACCAGTGACGGTGTGTGGCGACGTGCATGGCCAATACTACGACTTGATGAAGTTGTTTGAGGTTGGGGGAAACCCCGCCACAACGTCGTACTTGTTTTTGGGCGACTATGTCGATCGCGGGAGCTTTTCGATTGAGTGTTTGATCTACTTGTATGCGTTGAAGTTGACGTACCCCAGGACGTTTTGGATGTTGAGAGGTAATCACGAGTGCCGCCACTTGACCGAGTATTTCACGTTCAAGAACGAGTGCTTGCACAAGTACTCCAAGGACTTGTATGAGGAATGCCTCAACTCGTTCAATGCATTGCCCCTCGCGGCCATAATGAATGAGCAGTTTTTCTGCGTCCACGGCGGCTTGTCGCCACAATTGACCGATTTGGACTCGGTGAGAAAGATCAATAGGTTTAGGGAACCCCCCACAAAGGGACTCATGTGCGATCTACTCTGGGCCGACCCCATCGAGGAGTACGACGAGGACAATATGGACCAGGAATACGTCACCAACACCGTGCGGGGCTGCTCGTATGCATTCACATACAAGGCGGCGTGCAAGTTTTTGGACCGGACAAAGTTGTTGTCGGTGATTCGCGCACACGAAGCGCAAAACGCCGGGTACAGGATGTACAAGAGAACAAAGACCATGGGGTTCCCGTCGTTGTTGACCATGTTTAGTGCCCCCAACTACTTGGACAGCTACAACAACAAGGCCGCGGTGTTGAAGTACGAGAACAACGTGATGAATATCAGACAGTTTAACTCGTTGCCCCACCCGTACTGGTTGCCGCATTTCATGGACGTGTTTACGTGGTCGCTCCCCTTTGTGGGCGAAAAGGTCACCGATATGTTGGTTTCCATTTTGAATGTGTGTACTGAAGAGGAGTTGGACGAAGATTTGCCATTTGCCGAGTCGCAAATTGGCGCCGTTTCCCACGAGACGATTTCGTCCCCCACGGCGCAGCCCCCCTCGGATGCGATAGTGGAAGACGACGAAGAGACGTTGGAGGAAAAGAGAATGGCGTTGCGCAACAAAATCATTGCCATTGGCAAGATGTCGCGAATGTTCCAAGTCTTGCGCGAAGAGCAGGAAAATGTTGCTCACTTGAAGGAGTTAAACAGTGGCTCCTTGCCCAAGGGATCGTTGTTGCATGGTAGTGAGGGCTTGCAGCAGACATTGCTCTCGTTTGAGGAGGCCAAAGCTGCCGACCGTGCCAACGAAGCGTTGCCTCCCACCCCAGACGAAATGAAGCGAAGGGAGGAGGAGAACCAGGAACGTATAAAGGACAAGATCGAGAACCAGGAGCATAGTGGGCTTGCATTTAAACGGTTGATTAGGAAGTTGTCTAGTTCGTAGGTGTAGTTCATAAACCACAAACACACATTTTTTTTTTGGCAAATTTTTCCTTGTGCAAAGCACAACCACAAAAAAGCCCAACCTCGTGGGTGTCTTGCCATGAACCAGAGAATCATCCACGAGCAGCCAAATGTCGAAAACACAATACCGGCATCGCTCCACCAGGCATCATCGCCGCAGCGGTTCTCGTCTGACGACGACAAGTTTGTGATACACGGCGGCGGGCCCTCCTACAAGGCGGCAACAACAGCGGTGGCGGCAACACCCACACACAACCAAGCACACCGCGCTGACTTTGCCTCAATCTCGCTCTTTGTGCTCAATACGTCGCTCATTGTATGGTTCAATAACGACAACTGTGGGTGGGAGATACCGTACCAGCAGGTCATTATCCACGCGTTGGGCGAGGATATGCTATATATGCAAGTCGCACCGGGCGGCATCATCCATGCCGGGAACAACGACAATGTTGAGTTGCGAATCACCGAGGGAGGGAACCTGGCCAACCCCAATCCGTTGCTCCAAATCATGAGGCACGACTTGGAGAGTGTCTACAAGGCAATGAGCGCATGCTCTTCGTTGCACTACGACCGCGACTCGGAGGACGACAAGGACTGTTTGTACCCTGACCTTGATGGTCCCATGCCAGCGTTGGAGTTTCCCACCTTTTCTGAAGGGCGGTTCCAAAACGTGGGCGACGCCGACGATCTAGGTAGCATCGACTGCGATGCTGCCCACAATGGCGCTGGATACGTAGCGGGGATGGCGGTGGAAGTTCGTTTCGCCTCAATTGCTGGTGACAAAAGAAAGCGCGACGACGACGAGGATGATGATGATGATGAGTACATGGGTAGATGAGCCATATGGGTAGATGAGCCATATGGGTAGATGAGCCATATGGGTAGGTAAGCCCCACCAAGGGTGTTGTTCGGCTTTCGGTGGTTGTACAAAAAGTGTATACTGTTTTTTGTTTTGTTTTGTTTCCTTTTCTTTTTTCCCTTCTCTTCCTCTTTCCGTTTTGGCGCTTACAACAAAGCGCCAGCGAGCGGCATCACCAACCCATCAACCCCGTTGCCAAGCCTCGTACCACCCCCCACTTGCTCAACCACACACATACTCAACCAAACAATGAAAACATCAGAGGAGAGATTACAGTATAGAACCCATTTCCTAAAGTTGGGACAAGGGAGAATCATACCGAGTGACCAGACCAGCTTTTGGGATCCGCTTTGGAAGTCTCCCGAGAATGCCCGCGACGTCTATGACGTGGTCACCATTGAGGATGTGAAGGCAGTGAGGGGCCAGAATAAGGTCAACTTCTTTGTGTTTACAAGAGTGCTATGTCTAAAGGTCGTTGGCCAGGGAACAGACACAATGCCGGATATTGTGGAGTTGCTAAGTTGCATCCGGCTCTTGACAAGAGTGCTACCGTTGGCATTTGAATTGGACGATTATTACAATCTATTCAGCAATGCCTTTGACCCAATCCACTATTTGCAGGAAAAACGCCGAGAAGAAGAAGAAGAAGGAGAGAAAGACACCCCCGGCTTGACCGACAAACTCGTGTCCCGCCTAGTGAGTCTACTATTCACCAAGGGGTTCACCCAGGTATCCAAGGCACTTCACCCCTGGGAGCCAGGGGTGGCAATGCCGTCCAAGAAGTTTGCGCCTCCCAACTCTGTTTTCGACAGTAATAGGGCCGAGGTGTTGAAGCTCTTGCTCACGCTATGCTGCTCGCCCTCCTTCTACACCCCGGCATCGGAGGTGGTTTCCAGCGGGTCCAAGTTTATGACGCTGCTAGTCACAAACACTCCCAAGTTCGAGTTGCTCACGCTTGTGTGCTCGTTGATGAACCTCGTTTGTCGCTCGTCCAAAACCGGTGCCGATAATGGCCTTGTCCTTTCGAGCGCCGAGCTCACCGACGCCCGGCACTTGTGTGTCACATACTCTTTTCAGCTACTTACAGCCATGGTCGTATACCCGATCCCCAATGGAGAAAAGCCAAAGCATAATTTAGCCAGGCTGTACTTGGGAAAGATACACAAGGAGGCTGAGTTGGTGTACATTGCATCCTCGTTGGTTGATGTGTTGACCGCTCCGCTTATGAGCGCCGCCGATCCCAACGCCAATACGTTTTCACTTATAAAAGGCGCCACCCAGCCGTCCATTTGGGCGATTGAGGCGACAATGTTGATGTGGGAGATGATTCAGTGCAACAAGCAGTTTAAGCAACTCGCGGGGAAAAAGTATATCCCGGACTTGATGGTGGCTGGTCTCTACCACATCTTTGCGTTTCAGCATTCGCACCACAACGTCGTCAAGATCACCTCATGCTTGTTGCTCTACTTGTCCTCCGAGTTGGACCTCCTTGACCAATTGTTCTTCCCCATGAGCGCGTACGACTCCCTCCCTGACACCTACAAGCTCAGCATTAGTCCGTTGACAACGAGGGACTTTTTGGTGAGCCAGTTGTGCACGCTCGTGATGAGCCAAAGGGTAGCGTCTGACTTGTTGCTCAACACCCTCGTTGAAGTGTTGTACAACTTGATCCCGCCGGTGTTGGCGCACGAAGCCCCCGTGCACAATAATCCCCAAAAAAAGTTGAACAACCCCAGCCCTCGAGGAGGCATGTCGTACCAGGCATCGTCGTTGCTCACCCAGTTGGTGGCCAAGCTTTCGACAAAGGCGTTTTTGCTCGATAAGCCGCTCCATGCCGACTTGGTGGCTTTGATCATTAGAGCTATATGCAAGGCAATTGTCAGAACCCCTAAACCCTCGCGCATGTTGCTATACTGCATCCTCAAGAATGAAAAGGTGTTTGACGAGCTCTGGAGCACGATTTTCAGTTTTAGGGGAATATATTTCAAGGGCAATAGCTTGGCGAGGATAGAGGAGCCGCCGCCCACGCAGATATTGACCATACCGCAAAACATTGAGGATGCGGTTGTTGCCCCTCCATCCACCTTGGAAACCTCAAATATTGAGTCGTCGCTTCGGCCTCGACCACCAAGTGGAATGTCCGACAAGGCCAAGGAAAAGAGGAAAAAGGAAACTCCGTTGGGCAAAGCCTGGGCCGGAAACCAGGCGTTGACGATAATCCTCACCGTGGTGATTCCCCATCTTAAATTGGTGCTCCAAGACGTTTGGGCTCGCGGGGCACCCGTTGACAGTTTTGCCATGGTTCATCGGATCGAGGCGATTGATTTTGGCGAGATGGTGAAGCAGCACCGCGGACAGATTAGCCACGAAATGTTGCCCGAAACGCCCTTGGAGCAGCTCAAGTTTAATTGGAGCCACTTGTCTCTCGGGTGGTACATGTCGTTGCTCTACGGAGAAGTGTACAACTCCCTCGACAAGAGCACCGGCAACAACAAGATTATCAAAAACATTAGCAGCTCGGTGAGCAAATGGACTAGTTTTTTGCGACAAGAGCCCAAGAATGAAAATGTGGAATGGGTGAGGAATTCATTAACGAATGTGAACCACTGGCAGGGGACCGATATCAAGCTTTTCAAAGTCGAAGCCAACGAAGGGTTTTTCGCCGGGTTCAACCAAACGGGGCCAGGGTCTCCTGGTAATTTGGTGAGACGGATTAGTGATTTCAAAATGTCAAAGCAGGCCCCGCCGTCGTCGGGGTTGTCTACCCCGGTGGAGGAACAGGAGATGTACTTTGGCAAAAGGGCGGCTCGAAACTCCGTCACCAGTCTACACTCGCTAAATGCGTTGAACCGAACCAGGAGCAACACCCCAAGAAACTCTCTAGCCGATAATACTCTATAGAATAGACTCCTCACCTCCTTCTTCTTCCCGCTCCCCTCTTTTGTACGAGTTCAAACCCATCGTCATCGACTATTGGGCCCTGCGGCTCTTCAACGTCTACTTCCATATCGTCTCCGCCATGCAGATGCTCCACCTCATCCACCTCTTCTTCTTCTTCTTCGTCGTCTTCTTCGCTGTCGCTAGCGTCGGGGTTATTGGGATCCTCTTCCACACGCACAGTCTCTTTTTGTCTATTATTCTGCCTGTGCTGCCACGTGGCATACATCTCATCAACCTCGTTGTATTTCCCCTCGCCAACATTCTTGTACACCTTCATCACCAACGCCGCAATCTCCAACGCACTATCGTTGTCAACCTGGGTTTCAAACTCATCGTACATGGCATAAAGAAGCGTTTCTTCAATAAGCTGGATATCCACTATGGTATTCTCGGCAAACAAGTCAATGACAATGGCCGAGATCCAGTCTCTCTTCTCGCCCGACTTGGGTCCGCCCCAGTTGTTATCCACGGCGGTGTTTAGCTCGTCCCACTTGTACACGGCCATACAAACCCCGAGCTCAAACTTGGCCTGCTTGGTCTCGTCTGCAAAGCTCAATGTGCCGGTTTCGGCCTCGATGTAATCTGTAGGGTCTATCGTTGTCATGTTGGTGGGGGGTTGTGCTCATCTCGTATATACAATTTTTTTTTTTTTTTTTTTGGTAGCTCACTACGTTCGGTATTTGCACCTATAGCCACTACGTTCGGTATTCTTACACCTATAGCCACTACGTTTGGTACATACACCTATAGCAATGTGGCGATTTCCTTGTCGCACTTCAACAGCGAAACCACCTCTTCGTCCGACACTTTCAACTGGATCAGCTTGTTTCGCTCACCGGCAAACTGCTGCTGTTCAATAATACCTGCTTCTTCAAGGGAGTAGACGATTTGCTTGAAATGACGCACGCGGATATGGGACGTCGCCGTGCGGGAGAATGTATCGTCAGAGTAAAGCAAGTCAATGACATTGATATCGGTGTCGAGGGGGATGACAAAGTTGGTGGACATGGTGATGGCGTCCTTCATCTCGTCGATAATGTCGCCGAGTTTATTCTCGCCAAGCCCGCTCCTCCTCACGCGGCGCAACAACGCCGCGAGAAACACTTTGGACGCGAGCGGCAACGTGCTCACATATTGCGCGAGCGGCGAGTTGAGGGTTTCGTTGATGGCGGCCGAGATATGCGCAATCAACACCTCGTGTTGTTGTGTTTGCTCCGCGTCGTTGTTGTTGTTCCTCAGCTCCCACTCCCGCTCGGCAATCTCCACTGCTCGCCGACAAATCGTTAGTGCTCTCCGTGCGTCTCCACTGACACTAGCAACCTTTCTCGAGGCAAACCCAATGGCGTCTTCGTTGATCAGCACATTCTTCTGGCTGCTCCGGGTCAACATATCCAATCTGTGCTTGATTATACCCCCCAACTGGTGGAACGTGTACCCTTTAAACTGGATTCTTCTAAACCCCAACCGCGACGAGATCTTGTTGGAAAGCACTCTTTCGGGCAAGTCCATGGTGTTGGCCACGGCAATGACAATCAACTTGGAGTTCTTGTACGTGGGCCAGTTGAAGAAACTGTACATGACATTCTGCTTCTTGACGGCAATCTGGTCCAACTCGTCCATCAAAACAATCAACGGTTTCCGCTTGGCGTCTTCGCGGCCAAAGTACTCCTCCAATAGTATGGCGGCGTTGGAGGCGCTCACGCGGTCGCCACTAATACGCTCCCAGAGCATTTCGTACGCGACATTGGGCGATAGCAACCGCAACCCGTTGATCTCCAAGTAGTCAAATGGCTTTGAATCTTCGTACTGGGCCATTTCCTCCACCACGTTTCTGATGGTGGCCGTCTTGCCCATCCCGGGCATGCCGCTGATGTACAAGCAACACCCGTCCTCCTCGTCCACTGCTTGTGACAAGTTCATAAGGATCATGGTGAACTCGTCTTCTCTTCCGGGCAACGCATTGAGTTTCTGCGACGTGTGTAGTCTCGCCTTCATCTCTTTGAATGCTGCTGACGTGGGGTCCATCTTGGGGTCGGGCTTGGACTTTGTGGGAGAAAGAAAAACCGGTAGCGACCTATCTTTAAACACCAGAGTCTTTTTCTTTGTGGGAGTGGCGGCAGAGTAGGCGTTGTTGTTGGATCTTTTGCTTGGTTTCTTTCCTGGCAGTCGTCCCCTCCTCTCTCTTTTGCGAGACTGGTCTGTGTCGAGTTGTTTATCTTTGTATTCATCTTCGTATTCATCTTCTTGTTCCTCCTCCTCTTCATCCTCCTCCTCATCATCACCATCTTCATCATCGTCGTCCTCTTCATCATACTCTCCATCAGAGCTGGGGAGATCAAAGTCGCTTTCGTCACTATCCAGGGAATCATCGGCACGCTTCTTACTTTGATTGCCCCGCTTTCGCGTCGCTGGCGCCACTGCTGCTTTGGCTTTCTCCTTTGCAGCACGGGGCCTTCTCCTGGGTGTAGCATCGCCTTCCGGTGTAGCATCGCCTTCCGGTGTAGCATCGCCTTCCGGTTCAGCATCTGAAAGGTGAATCACCTCCGAGTTGGGCTGTTTCGAGAACCCATCGTCAAGAACAATAGGGCGTGGGCTCAGCTTTGGCGACCCGGAAATCTTTTGGCGTAGCATCTCGACAAAGTCCTCCGGGCTCTTGTGAAACAATGCAATCAACCTCTTAAAGTCAAAGATCTCGGTAAATGTCCCGTCCTCTTCACACCCGCGGCGCACGAGGAATGTATTGTGTGACTTTGGCTTGTACTTTACCTTTTCAAATTCGCAATCGGTCAAGATGTTTGCATGCTCAATCACATCGGTAATGTCGATGCTCTCGGTATACGGGGTGATGTACACTTCAATCTCCTCGCTGACAATGGAGTCAGGCACATTTGTCACCTCCTCGATCCTGGTGAACCAAATCACAATAACGTCAAGAAACCGGTCGTTGCCAAACTTGATCTCTTTGATCAATGCAACTTCAGTGTAGAGTCCTAGCTTTTCGTCGTCCCGAGTAACACAAATGACATCGCCAACTTTGAACTCGGTCTCGTCACAATTGCGCTTGAGGATAATCTCCTTTTCGGGCGACGGTCTTCCTCGACTGGTCCTCTTGTGAGCTTGCTGTTCATTATAGGGGTCAAGAATGAACTGCCACCCGTCAAGGTCTTTTTGTGTGTTGGCCATATGTGGATCCTAAGCACCGCTGATGTTTTTTTTTCTACACTGACTTTTTTTTTTCTGCGTCTGTGGTTGGAATGCTGGTTGATCTATCTGAGCTGGGCCTCCCCCCAGTAGTTGCTGCTCTGGCTGAGACTTGAGAGACACTAGGGTGGTTACACTTGGATGGGTACACTAGGGTGGGTACACTAGGGTGGGTACAATATTCAGAGTTTGTCACGTATGGAATGTATATGCAGAGTAAAAAAGGAACTGAAATGGTGTGGACTTGGACGCGTTTTGGGAGGGAGGGGGGGAGGGGGGTCACCTCATTTAAAGACGAGGATTGGCTC